>PVJC01002523.1:0-78639 GCA_004026665.1 Murina feae | reverse complement strand
CCTCTTTCCTGCTCCCCGATGCCCCGCAAAGGGCCTGGACAGCTGCCAAGCAGGCCACCGACCCCCTGCCACCTCTCACCTTCTCCCCGATGCCCCGCAAAGGGCCTGGACAGCTGCAAAGCAGGCCACCGATGCCCTGCCACCTCTTACCCACTCCCCGATGCCCGCAAAGGGCCTGGACAGCTGCCAAGCAGGCCACCGACCCCCTGCCACCTCTTACCCGCTCCCCGATGCCCTGCAAAGGGCCTGGGAAGTCCACCAAGCAGGCCGCCGACCCCCTGTCACCTCTTACCCGCTTCCCAGTGCCCTCCAACCCTGCCACCTCTTTCCCACTCATGGGTCCTGGGTCCTGCGCTGTCTCGCCCTGCAGCCGCTCTGTGCACTCGGGAGGCCCCTCAGCCCGGCCTGTGCCCTCTCTCAGTCTGGGACCCCTCGGGGGATGTCCACCTGCTGGCGTGCCTGACCAGCCTGGGTGACGGGCTTTAAGGCTGCCCACAGCTCCCATTGACCCAACGCCCCAGCAAGGCTGGCTGGATGCAGGTTTCTGGAGTTTGTTTATCTTCTATAGTTGATACACTGTTCCTTTAAGGTGGCCTTCTAACTAACGAAGCCTCCTCTGCCTCACTTCGCAGCGTCTATAATGAAACAATTGTTACTTTTACTGGTTAGGCCCCGGCTGCTCTTTCCTTCAGCTCCCAAGGATTCTATGATTTGTTACATTGTTTCAAATCTGTGTTTCACTAGAGCTAGTTTAAGCAGAGCGGGCGCAGCTTCACTTTTGCTCCTGCCGCAATGGAAACTGCCGTTTACTCAGGTCCATGAGTGGTGGTCTCCATGTTGGCTGGGCTAATTTGCATACAGCCGCTCTGATTGGCTGGTGGGTGTGGCTTTCCCTGTCTCGGAGAAACGGTTAATTTTAATATTTCGCTTTTATAGAGTAGATACCTTGTTCAGAGTCTAAAATTCTACCAGTCTGATGTTTTCATTTTTCTAACTTTTCTAAGCATTCCATCATATCAAGGAGTTGATGAAGATTATTATGGCCACTATGATTCTGATGCCATTCAGGTTTTTTTTTAATTTTTTTTTCTTTATCGCTTAAGGTATTACATATGTGTCCTTATCCCCCATTGCCTTCCACCTCCCTACTCATGCCCTCACCCCCCTGGTGTCATTTCACTATGAGCAAGAGATGCATGGCTCCTTCTTGGTGTGGGATAATCTTCTACAGGCCCATAACTTCTACACCATCATTAATTTGCTTTTTTTTTGGGGGGGGGGGCAGGGGATATGTCTTGACATTGAATGAGGTACCTCTCCAACTCTGAACAAATCATTGTGTTTATGTTCTTCAGATGATCACATTCATTAAAAAAAAAAAAATTCCTTGCCTTTGTCCCCAGGCGTCCATAAAAAAGTTCTGTGCATCATTTGTGGTCACTTAAATAATAGGAGAGCTCCCCCTACTGATTGGCATTGGGGAATTAAGGAGGAGGGGCTAATCCCAGGCCCTTTGGTCTTGATAACTTCCCTAATGCTCCTGCACAGACCAAGAAGCAAATCAAAAGACAGCCTGTGTGACATTGGCTTTTGAAATACTTAAAAACATCAGCATTTGTCAGGCAGAAAGATTTTCATTTCAAAGTTCTAACAGGTTATTATTATTCCAAGCAATGGAGAGTTAAAAAAGGTTGAACAACTATAATGATGATGGTGTCTAATAGTAGCGAGCGATTAGGTTTTATTGTTTGTTTGCATAAAACGATATCACCTAGCTTTGTTTTGGGTTTGTTTACGAAACATAAGCTAATTAGACCATGCACATCACTTTGTTTTCTGAAAATTAATTAAGCTTTCTTGGCCTTACTGGGTTACAGGGCCAGGCTCACATCCCACACAAATCCTCCTGAGTTACGTAGGAGGTGAGCCTGTCTCACACTGAACTGTCAGAATATTCTATCATGGAAAGAATGGTGTTCTATAATGTGGTGTTTGAAAGCTTGTTCAAGTTGTAAAATGTTGGCTTCTATTTTTATTGAATCACTTAAACTTTTAACATAGTGAAAAAGATTGATTTAATATACATTTCACAAGCCATTTGAAATGCATATTTTTTGGGGAAAAATTCAGCAGAAGACATTTTCAAAACTAAAGTTATTGTCCTGAAGGGACAAAACCCATGAGTTAACTATTGAAATCATATTGTTTTGTCAGACTGTCTATAAAAACATTCAACATTTTATATTTGTTGTGCTGTGAGGAAGCTCTAGCCATCTTCTTCAAATATACAGATTTATATACACTTTTATTATTTATATACTCTTTATTATTTGGGAATATTACATGCAATCTACAAAGAGTTGTAGAGGCTGTGGAGAAATGTTTTTATTATAAGAACCCCCAGTAGAGAAGCTAAAAGAAGCATCTGGAGAAGCACAGAATATAGTGAGCTTAATAAAAATGCCAGACCTGTGGGAAGAAAGACTATTTAGCAATCCATTCCATTTATATCTGAACTCTTTTTAGAAACAGCTTTATTGAGATAGAACTTACATCTCATAATATTCTTCCACTTAAAATGCACAGTTCAATTGGTTCAGTGTATTTACGGAGTTATGTAACAATCCACAATCAAATTTTAGAACATTTTCTAAAAGAAACCCTATACTCACAGACACCCCTATCATGCCCTCCACACACACACACACACATACACACTCCTCAAACCATCCCAGCTGATGTACTTCTGTCTCTTTGAACTAGCCTATTCTGGACATTTCATATAAATAGAATCACATATTATTTGACTTTTTGTGAGTAGCTGCTTTCATGGCCTAATGTTTGAGGTTTATCCTTGTAGCATGTATAAGGACTTTATACTCTCACCCACTCTTTCTTTGTAGTGACAACATCCAACGGCTATAAATGATAAAAACTCTGCAAAGTATAAATACAAGGGAACTTTCTCAACTTGATAGAAAACTTAAAAACAATCTGCAGCTAACTTCATATTTGATGGTAATGAACCTACAGCTCTACAGCTAAGATCAGTAACAAAGCAAGGATGGCTTTACCACTCCTTTACAACATATACTGGAAGTCCCAGCTAATACAATACGACAACAAAAAAAATCAAAGGAAGGAATTAAAGAAATAAACTAAAACTGTCTCTTTTGTAGATGACATAAAAATCTATATAGTAAATATGAAGGAATGTACCAAAAAATTCCTGGTACTAATAAATAATTATAGCATGGTTGCAGAATACAAAGTTAATATATAAAGTCTGTGCTTTCCTATATGCCATCAATGAACAAGTAAAATTTAAGATAATACCATTATATTAAACACTAGGGGCCCAGTGCACAAAAAATTTGTGCACTCAGAGGGGTCTCTCAGCCCAGCCTGTTCCCTCTTGCAGTCTGGGACCCCCAGGGGATGTCCACCTGCTGGCGTGCCTGGCCAGCCTGGGTGAGGGGCTGATGGCTGTTTGCAGGCTGGCCAAGCCCCCCAGTGTGAACCTTCACCCCATTGGGGTGTGGCAAGCCTGGGTGATGGGCTGAGGGCTGTTTTCAGGCTGCCCACAGCTCCTTCAGGTTTTGGGTCCCTACTAGGCTGCCTGGGAAGCCTGGGTGAGGGGCTGAAGGCCGTTTTCAGGCTTTCAGGCTGCCCACAGCTCCCATTGACCCAAGGTCCCAGTGAGGCTGGCTGGAATCAGGTTTCTGGGGTTTATTTATCTTCTGTAATTGAAACACTGTTGCTTTGAGCTGAGGCCTAGGCAGGTAAGGAAGCCTCCTGTTTGTTTCAGCTCTGTGGCTTCTATAATTGAAACATTGTTACCGTGAGCAGAGGCTCAGCCAGCCTAGGCAGGCAGCTGCAATGGAAGCCTGCTGTTTACTCTAGCTCCATGGCTACCGGCCGCCATCTTGGCTGAGTTAATTTGCATACAGCCACTCTGATTGGCTGGTGGGCATGGCCTGGATGGTGGGTATGGCTTAGGCATCCCAGAGAGATGGTTAATTTGCATATTATTCTTTTATTAGATTATATAATATCATTTACATTAGTACCTCCCCCCAATGAAAGGCTTAGGTATAAATCTAACAAAATGTGTACCAGATCTATATGAGGAACACTACAAAACTCTAATGAAAGAAATCAAAGTAGAACTAAATAAATCAGAAGATATTCCTTACTCATGACTAGAAAGACTCAATATTGTCAAGATATAAGTTCTTCCCATATTGATCTATAGATTTAATGCTATCCTAACTATAATTGCAGGAAGTTATTTTGTGGATACTGACAAACTTATTCTAAAATTTATATAGAGAGACAAAAAAAAACCCAAAACAAAAAACACCACAGAATAACCAACTCATTATTGGAGAAGAACAGAGTTGGGGAAAACCAATGCTACCTGACTATAAAGTTTCAGTAGTCAAGAGAGTGTGATACTGCTGCAAGAACAGATAAATACATCAATGGAACAGAATAGGGGACCTAGAAATATATCTACATCAATATAGTCAACTAATATTTGACAAAATCAAAGATAGCACAATGAAGACAGGACAATCGTTTCAACAAATAGTGCTAGAACATTGGACATCAGCATGCAAAAAAAGTGACTTTAGGCATGGACCTTGCATCCTTCACAAAAATTAGCTCAAAATGGATTGTAGACTTACATGCAAAATGAAAAACTATAAAGCTTCTAAAAGATAACACACAAGAAAATCTGCATGATCTTGGCTTTGGCAATGACTTTTCCAATGCAACAGCAAAGGCATAATCCATGAAAGAAAGAATTGGTAAACTTGATTTCATTGGAGAAAATATTTGCAAATGATGAATCTGATAAATAACTTTTTAAAACTATATGAAGAACCCTTAGAACTTAACAATATGAGCATGTACAACCCAATTAAAACATAAGCAAAAGTTCTGAATAGTCCCCTCAGCTTAGAAGATACACAGATGGTAAATAGGAACATGAAAAAATTCTCCATATCATATGTCATCAGGGAAATGCAAATTAAACAACAACAGGATCCCACCACACAGATAGTAGAATGGCCCAAATCCAAAACACTGACAATACTAAGTGCTGATGAGGAGGTGGAGCACATGGGCATCTCCTTCACTGCTGATAAAACTACAGAATGCTGCAGCCACATTGGAAGACAGTTTGGCAATTTCCTTTTATTTTTCCATCCAGAATGATTTACCATTCATATTTGTAGGGGCACCTACATAAATAAGAATCAATTTCTTTAATCCTAAGGCACACAGAAGCTGTGGGAAATAATGAAAACCACTTGCTCTCCCAGGCATCTTCATAGGTCTGAACCTCAAGTTTTAACTATATATTTTGAATTTATTTACTTTTCACTTTAATATTATAGCTTACTTAACCCAATATATAAAATATTTTCATTTTAACACAAAATCAATATAAAATTATTAATGAAATCTTTTACATTCTTTGCTTTATACCAAGACTTCAAAATCTGTATTTTATACTTAGAGCACATCTCAGATTGGAGTAGTCACATTTTTTTTTAATGTTACATGCAATAAACATTATTATTTCAAGAAAAATAATTTTAAAAATAATAATATTACATACAATAAATAATACTTCAAGAAAAAGATTTTAAATAAAACAATATTACCAAAACTGTACTAATCTAATCTAATAAAAGAGTAATATGCAAATTAACCCTCACTCCATTACACCCACAAGCCACACCCACCAGCTAATCAGGAGCAAATATGCAAATTAACTCAACTAAGATGGCGGCAGCCATGGAGCTGGAGTTGCCCCAGGCAATGGAGGAAGCCAGGGTGCTGAGGGCCCTAAGCTCTATTCAAGGCTACAAAGTTTCAATTATAGGAGATAAACAAACCCCAGATACCTACTTCCAGCCAGGCACCCCAGTAGGGACCTGAACCCTGAAGGGGCTGTGGACAGCCTGAAACGGCCCTTTGCCCCTCCCCAGGCTGGCCATGCACATCAACAGATGAATATCTCCTGAGGGGTCCCAGACTACAAGAGGGCACAGGTCGGGCTGAGGGACCCCACTGAGTGCACAAATTTTTGTGCACTGGGCCTCTAGTATAGTATAACAGAGTTTGGCAATTTCATACAAAACTAAATACTTCTACCATATGACACAGCAATCAC
The DNA here is from genome assembly GCA_004026665.1 of Murina feae. Classification (NCBI taxonomy): domain Eukaryota; kingdom Metazoa; phylum Chordata; class Mammalia; order Chiroptera; family Vespertilionidae; genus Murina; species Murina feae. The sequence continues at coordinate 72,449 of PVJC01002523.1, read as the reverse complement.
ACTCATTGATATTTATTCCAAAGAGGTGAAAACTTATGTCCACACAAAATTTTGAACATGTATGTTTATAGCAGTTTTATTTATAACTAGGGGCCTGGTGCACAAAAATTTGTGCACTCGGGGGGTCCCTCAGCCTAGCCTGTGCCCTTTTGCAGTCTGGGACCCCTCGGGGGATGTCCGCCTGCTGGCATGCCTGGCCAGCCTGGGTGAGAGCTGATGGCTGTTTTCAGGCTGGCCAACCCGCCTCCCCCAGTGTGGACCTTCACCCGATAGGGTTGTGGCCAGCCTGGGTGAGGGGCTGAGGAATATTTTCAGGCTGCCCACAGCTCCCATTGACCCAACATCCCAGCAAGGCTGGCTGGATCAGGTTTCTGGGGTTTACTTATCTTCTATAATTGAAACTTTGTTACCTTGAGCAGAGGCCTAGGCAGGCTTCAAAGCCTCCTGTTTGTTTCAGCTCTGTGGCTTCTATAATTGAAACATTGTTGCCTAGAGCAGAGGCCCAGGCAGCTTAGGCAGGCAGTTGCAATGGAAGTCTCCTATTTACTCTAGCTCCGTGACTGCCGGCCTCCATCTTGGCTGAGTTAATTTGCATACAGCCACTCTGATTGGCTGGTGGGTGTGGCTTGGCTGGTGGGCGTGGCTTAGGTGTCTTGGAGTGATGGTCAATTTGCATATTACTCTTTTATTAGAGTAGATTGTCAAAACTTTGAAACAATTATGATGTCCTTCAGTCCTTCAGTAGGTGATGAATAAATAAACTCTGTACATCCAGACAATGGAATATTATTTAGCACTGGAAAGAAATGAACTATCAAGCCATGGAAAGACATGGGGAACCTTAAATGAATATTGTTTAGTCAAAAAAAACAATCAAAAATGACTAGATACTCTATGATTCCAACTGTATGACATTCTGGAGAAGCAAAACTATGGAGACAGTGAAAAAATCAGTGGTTTCCAGGCCTTGGAGCAGGAGGGGGATGGGCGATCTTTAGGGCAGTGAAACTACTCTACATGATACTCTAACTGTGGACTTACTTGTGTTATTATCCTTTTGTGAACACTTATGTAAATAAACTCTGCACTGTGGGTGATGATGATGTGTCTATGTCAGTTCACTGATTGTAATAGATAGAAATCTCTGTACCTCCTGCTCAATTTTGTTGTAAACCTAAAACATTTCTAAAATTATAGTTTATTGAATAGAATTAAAGCCAAAACATGGTAGTTTAAAAGAAATGTGATTTTGTTTGTAAAGTGCTTAGAACTATGGTAGCCCATGGCATGTGCCCAATAAATGCCAGCAATTAATATTGTCAGTCTCCCCTCGAAATTCTGATGAAGTTGAGCCCACTTCTGACAGCAGTCTATTTTCCCCATAACCCTGGGCAGAGAGAGTTAGAACAAAGATTTAACATGAAAAGTCTAATTTTGTAGTGATAAACCTATTTTTTTCTCTACATTTTCCCTCCATGTCCTTTATCATACTACATCAGCATAGACATATTTTTCTTCTGTTATCTCTCCTACTTAATCAACCATTTCTCTGGATTCAGCCCACTGGAAATCATTTTTATCAAAATTAATGACAGTATATTTTAGCCATTTGAATGAAGTAACACTTTTGCAATATTCCGTTTTGTCTGGGGGTGTTAAACTCTTATAGTTATTTAATGGTGGACTAAACTGTCAGAAATTAATTTGCATTAATAAAGGTGCTATGATGGAGTTTAGGTAGTAGTTGTTGACAAAACTGCTGTTGATGAGCAACACAGAAATCTCAACACATGCATTTATTTCTGTTCCTGTAGTTACTGAACTGTGATATGACAGACATCTTGCCGAACATTTCCTGGTTTCAGCTTCTACAAACGGTAATAACCTCTAGGCAGTTAATAGGACTATAAAAGAACCTACTGGCATTGATGTTAAATATAGACTTGGGATTCCAAGCTCATTCTGTCCTGAGATGGATAGGTACAGAATAGGTAAAGATGCCAAATCAGATAATTTATAAAGAACTTTGATTTACACACAGTGGAAGTGCAGGACCAAATTAAAATAATGACAAACAAGTCAAACATTAAGGGGTATCAACTTAAAGACATTTACTATGTGGGCCAGACATTCCTTCCCATTGATACATTATGTAATTCTCACAACCTTTCCCCCCCCTCAATTTTGGATTGTTTTATTTCTCCATTTCATATTTAATATTAATCTTTTTATTTTTTTTAAAGGAGATAATTCTCCCCCCCTTTTTTGAAATATATTTTATTGATTTTTTACAGAGAGGAAGGGAGAGAGATAGAGTCAGAAACATCGATGAGAGAGAAACATCGATCAGCTGCCTCCTGCACACCTCCTACTGGGGGTGTGCCCGCAACTAAGGTACATGCCCTTGACGGGAGTAGAACCTGGGACCCTTCAGTCCACAGGCTGATGCTCTATCCACTGAGCCAAACTGGCTACAGCTATTTGTTTGTTTTTAATTTATTTTTATTGTTGGAAGTAATAGAGATGTACCCCTTTTATCCCATTAACCCCTTCTAGCCTGTGCCTTCTACACCCTAGGCCTACACCATCCTATTGTCCATGGGATGGATATATATATATATATATATATATATATATATATATTCACAGCCTGGTGCACAAAATTTGTGCACTGGTAGGTGGGGAAAGAGGAGGGCAGGTGGGGAGGTCCCTCAGCCAGACTTGCACCCTATCCAATTTGGGCACTCTCAGGAGATGTGCTCCTGATGGCTCGGGCCCACTCCACATGGTTCTCTGCTCTCTGCTGGGCCTGTCTGCTCCACACCACGGGGTTAGGCCAGCAGGCCCTGCTGGGCACCGCCTGTGGGTCACCAATGGCTCATGCCCCCTTGTCCCCTTATCCTCAGCCACTGCCCCGGCCAAGGGCAGCTGGGAGGTCCCTGATGCCTCTGTCTCACCATGCCCCCTGGTCCCATCATCTGCAGCCACCACCAAGGCTAAGGCCCGGCTGAGGCAGTGGCTGGGGGCTCCCTGATGTCCCTGGCTCACTGTGCACCCTGGTCCTGGTGGCTGGGGGCTCCCCATGCCTCTGGCTTGCCATGCCCCCTCGTCCCATCTTCTGCAGCCACTGCCCCAGCTGAGGCCTGACCCAGGTGGTGGCTGGGGAGTCCTGATGCCTCTGGCTCACCACGCTCCCTGGTCCTGGCAGCTGGGGGCTCCCCGATGCCTCTAGCTTACTGTGCCCCCTGGTCTCGTCTTCTGCCACTGCCTCCCCTGCCGCCCCCACCGCCTATGCCGCACCTGGCCCAGACGGGCCTGCCTGAGCCGCTGCTGGCTCTGTGGTTGCCAGCCTCCATCTTGGCTGGGTTAATTTGCATTCAGCCACTCTGATTGGCTGGTGGGCATGGCTTGACTGGTGGGTGTGGCTTAGGCATCTCAGAGAGACGGTTAATTTCCATATTACTCTTTTATTAGAGAGAGTTTGTGTGTGTGTGTGTGTGTATATATATATATATATATATATATATATATATATATATATCCCATTTCACTGATAAATAAATGGAAAGCAAATGAAGTAATAGCTTGAACAAAGTCACGCTGCTATGAAGTGAGCCTAGATGCAAAACCAGGACTTTCTGACTCTGAAGTTTTACTGCATTACTATACTGTATATGCTGTGGAGTTCAGGGACTGTGGTCATTGGGGGAACAAAACTTCTGTGGATTGAAATCGAGAGGAAATTGGGATCCTAGCCCTCAACTGATAAGGGAAGAAGGTAAGAGTCAGCAACACAGGCAGAGCTGAGAGGTGTGGGCTGTGCACATGGCAAGGACCTGAGATTCCAGCCCTCACCTTTGGTGGTTGGTGTGCTGTAGCTCCATGTCACATCCTTGGAGGTCCATGTCCAGCTGAGAACAAACATGATCCTTTCATGCACAGCAACACAGCAATGTGCCAGCAGCAGTACCTTGCATTTCTATACACCTTTGGTGGGTGGGTAATTGATACATTACTTTGGTAACATCTTATTGATTCCCATCAGTCTTTTTCTCAGCTTTTATTTTCATCACTATATGGTTTGACACCTGGAGTCTTCATGGAGCAAGCTCAACTCAGGCAGGAGAGGTAAGATGTAAACACATATATGAGATACTTTCAGTTAGTGGAGACAGTTGTATTTAAGTTCTGCATGCTTCCCACAACCCACTCTTGCTGGCTCCACCAGCTGCTTCTGGGTTGGAGTCAGCTGGACAAAGAGATCTCATCTATTTGGAAGCCTTCTCCTCAGTGCTAACAGGGGTATGACTTCCTTTGCCTCCTTTTGAGTTTTTATGGCAATTTTTGTGAGTGTGTGTGTATATATTTGATTCAGTCTCTGGAAAATGTATCAAAATACCTGCTTTGTTAATGAGATACTGTTTCTGAAATCCAAACCTGGCCTACAGGTAAAGTATGTTTTCATTGCTGGTTACTTCATTATTGCAATAATGACCCAGGAGACAATCTCAATGAGCAGAATAATTTAGTGATGTCTCCTTTTGCATGTGGCGTCCTGTTTTCTTGACCAGGTAAAAATATATTTAAAATGTTTTTTTATAAACCATTTTTAAAATAAAGCACTTGAGCAATTGGTTAAAATAAATTCAACATTATGTTTCTTAAATTTTCTAAGGGAGAAGTTTTTCTTTGAATCAACATCAAATATGATGTACTTGGAATGAATGGCTCCCTTTCTATAATGTATAGATAATCTATAAATTCTTTTAGGACAGGGACCATGTGTGAATCATGTCTTTGCCACTAATATTTAGTTTAATGTATATTTAATAGTATTTGCTTAGTAATTTCTGAATGACTGAATCACTTTAGCTGTTAAAATGCTGCTATGAATTGTACGATGCTGATGTGTGCAAAATTTTCTCTGTTGAGTATAGAAAGAATACAAATTGGTAAAAGAAAGATAATTTGGAATTTAATTATTAAAAATAAAAAAAATCTAAAATTAAATTGAAAAAATGTTGACATAATGGTCCTTACATTTCTTTAGAATATATAATCTTTATCCTGACAATGAGTGGATCTCACTGTGGTCTAGCATATCAGACTTGCATTCTCCATTTTAAGTGGCTTCAACTCTTTGCCACATTGCCTATTTATCTATCAATTATCTATGTATTATCTATCTATCTATCTATCTATCTATCTATCTATCTATCTATCTATGTATCTTCTATCATCTATAATCTACTTTCTATCTATCTGTCTAATCAATCTATACATTTAATATAACTAGGGGCCGGGTGCACAAAAATTTGTGCACTCAGGGGGGTCCCTCAGCCCAGCCTGTGCCCTCTCACAGTCTGGGATGCCTTGGGGGATGTCCATCTCCTGGCTTAGGCCTGCTCCCCAGGGGATCTGTCCAAAGCTGGCAGTCAGACATCCCGCTGGCAGCCCAGGAGCCCTTGAGGGATGTCCACTTACCAGCGGGGAGCAGGCCTAAGTTGCAGTTGGTCATACTTAGCGCTGCTGAGGAGGCGGGAGAGGCTCCCATTGCCACTACTGTAGTGGTAGCTGTCTGCTTGGCTTGTGGCTGAGCAGAACTCTCCCTGTGGGAGCGCACTGACCACCAGGGGAAAGCTCCTGCATTGAGCATCTGCCCCCTGGTGGTCAGTGTGTGTCATAGTGACCAGTCATTCCCAGTTGTTCTGCGGTTAGGGTCAATTTGCATATTACCCTTTTATTGTATGTATAGAGGCCTGGTGCATGGGTGGGGGCTGGCAGGTTTTCCCTGAAGTGTGTCCCAGATCAGGATAGGGTTCCTGTTGGGGCGTCTGGCCAGTCTGGGTGAGGGGCTGATGACTATTTGCAAGCTGGCCACAACCCCTTCAGGGTGGTGGTCCCTGCTGGGGTGCCTGGCTAGGCTGGGTGAGGGGCTTATGGCTGTGTGCAGGCTGGCCAGAGGCCCTTCAGGGGGGAGGTCTCCATAGGGTGCCTTGCCAGCCTGGATGAGGGTCTGATGGCTATTTGCAGGCTGGCCAACCCCCCAGCAGGGATCCTCACTCCATGAGGGTATGGCCAGCCTGGGTGAGGGACTGATGGCTGTTTTCAGGCTGGCCATGGCCCCCAGCAACCCAAGCTCCTAGCGAAGCTGGCTGGAAGCAGGTATCTGGGATTTATTTATCTTCTATAATTGAAACTTTGTTGCCTTGAGCAGAGGCCACAGCCGGCCAGAGCAGGTGAGAAGCTTGGCTTCCTCCATCACCGGGGCAACGAAGCCTCCTGCTTGCTCCAGCTCCCTGGCTGCCTGCTGCCAACTTGGTTGGGTTAATTTGCATGTAGTTGCTCTGATTGGCTGATGGGTGTGGCTTGGGGTGCAGTGGAGTGACACTAATTTGCATGTTTCTCTTTTATTAGTGTAGATACTTGTAGGGGAATTCTCTACGATATTATCTTGGAAAATTTTAGAATTGTGATATTTTAAAATGAGCATTTTGTAATCTCATTCTAATCAAAATCAATATGATAAATTATATATGTCAAGTAATAATAGACTTAAATTTTCAAACCAAATACTAAAATATTTATTAACATGCATTTACATTTTCATTTGACATGACTCAAGTTCCTGTTCCATTCTTGATTTTGATTGGGTGTGACTTTCTTGATTTTGAGGTATGACATAGTTGTCACTTAGAGAAATGCACTGGGAGAGAGGAAGGAGCATTCATGTTTTGAGAATTGGTGTAGCTAAAATGGTGGGAATGGTGCTGATGGGGGAGCAGTAGGAATTGGAGTAAAACAGAATTTGTTCATGGATACTATGTTATGACTTCATTTTTTACTTATTTTTAAGCATATGCCAAAAATTAGTGTATGGGGAATATGGGAATGGGCTCAAAAATATGGTCTATTATTTACTTTACAAAATACTTAAAACACAAAGGTCATGATGTAGACTGGCAGGTATCAGAGTATTATTCTAGAACATTAGCCCTACACATACATTTAATGGTTTCAAGTGCACACTATTTATAAGCTCATCTACATTTGTTTAAGTAAGCATTTGTCAAGCCCTTGTGGCAGAGACTGTATTGTTCACCAAACCCATGACATCCTATGGATCCTATATTCCAGCAACACACTATTTGGGTGCCAGAGAGCCACAGATGAATGCCAGACTCATTCTATTCCTTTACAATGCAATTTCCCTTGTGTGTTCACCACGCTCACCACACACATATATCACAAAAGAATAGATTCAAGTCACATCTAATCTAATAAAAGAGTAATATTGAAATTTACCATTTCTGCGGGGCGCCTAATCCATGCCCACCAGCCAATCAGAGCGGCTGTATGCAAATTAACCCAGCCAAGATGGAGGCCAGCAGTCACGGAGCTAGAGTAAACAGCAGGCTTCCATTGCACCAGGAGTAAACTGTCTGCTGGCCGGCTGGGCCTCTCTGTGCTTCAGGCACCATATTTGCAACATTGTTTCAAGTATAGAAGCCTCAGAGCTGAAGCAAACAGCAGGTTTCCGTTGCACCAGCGATGGTGGAAACTCTGCCTAGGTTGGCTGGGTGCATCTGCTAAGGCAACATTCTTTCAATTATAGAAGCCACGGAGCTGAAGCCAACAGGAGGCTTCGTTACCTGCCTAGGCCTCAGCTTAAAGGAACAGTGTATCAATTATAGAAGATAAATAAACCCCAGAAACCTGCTTCGAGCCAGCCTTGCTGGGACATTGGGTCAATGGGAGCTATGAACAGCTTGAAAGCCTGAAAACGGCCCTCAGCACTGCACCCAGGTTGGCCACACCCCAATGGGGTGAGGGACCCCCCTGAGGGGCTTGGCCAGCCTGCAAACAGCCATCAGCCCCTCATCCAGGCTGGCCAGGTACCCCAGTAGGGACCCAATCCCTGAAGGGACTGTGGGCAGCCTGAAAGCCTTAAAATGGCCCTCAGGCCCACACCCAGGCTGGCCAGGTATCCCAGTAGGACCTCAAACCCTGAGGGGACTATGAGCAGCCTGAAAATTCCCCTCAGCTCCTCACCCAGGCTACCCAGGCACCCCAGTAGAAACCCAAAACCTGAAGGGGCTGTGGGCAGCCTGAAAACGGCCCTCAGACCCACACCCAGGCTGGCCACACTCCAATGGGGTGAGGGTCCACACTGGGGAGCTTCACCAGCCTGCAAACAGCCATCAGCTCCTCACCCAGGCTGACCAGGCACACCAGCAGGTGGACGTCCCCAGAGGGGTCCCAGATTGCCAGAGGGCACAGGCTGGGCTGAGGGACCATCCGAGTGCACAAATTTTTGTGCACCAGGCCCCTAGTTTTAAATATTTCTTTGTAAATAATTTTCTCTAGCTCTTAATTCTGAAACTCTTCTGCAAATATCCTTAAATTTGCAGTATTGTTCCCTACTAACAACTTCACCTTGTTTGATTGCTTCCTATTCACCCCACTGAAAAGGGAGGGATCCTCAGCCTAAATAGTATGAGATGGCCGAATGCATGGCACTTGAGATAGGACAGATGAATTCAAACAGAAAGTAGCCATTAAACATACCCACAGGCCCAGGGAAGGATGCTGCATGCCAGGCATGCCACCTGGGGATTCCACTCAAGAGCAGAGAGAACCAGCAGGGTTATGAGAAGCTGGCTTTGTAGTAACAAAAGATAGAGGTGCCCAGGTCCCTGTGGGAGGATGTGATTGGCTTGTTTGAATAATTCTCTGGACTAGCAGGGAAGTAAAACCTATTAGTTGAGAAGTGGGAGGGGCTTAGCTGGTTCATCTGACATCGGAACTGGCTGGGTGGGGAGTCTTTCCCTTTGGGTGTTGGTCATATTCGTGAGAATAGTGGAGCTCCTGATTAAATTTTGGGGGCCCTATGAGATGCAATGATGTCAAGGCAGCCCGTGAAATTTTAGATCTTACCCTCCCACCTCCCCAGGTATCTTGAGGCCTGTGCCTGTGCTCAGTGCCCTCAGCATGCGGTCGAAGTGCCAGACACCTCCTCCTTCAGGCAGCCTTCCCCCTCACACACTGTGCTCACTGCCTCAGTACCAGATCATGGAGTGGATTCACTGGGCATTCAGTCATCCAGGTTTTGTCCAGTGGAGTGTCTGGCTATCCCCTGGCGCTGTTCCTTGCTCCCCTCACTGATGGCGGCTATTACACTTGATTCATTACATGCCATTGATCTTCGAAATTTTGATGAATGGCCAGGAAACCTGAAAAGTTCAGAGTTTGGCTTTGGTTCAAATGAGCACCCAGAAGTTCAGATGCTTAATTCAAGCTGTCTAAGTCTCTTGCAGAAGCAAATGTGGTTATGCAAAATTAGTCTGAAAAATCTCCTGGAAACAGCCCTTCTCTTGGAAATTCCTGGTATTTCCTGCTCTTACTTAGACCACAGACTATAAATGCTACAAAGACATTATTTCTTTCTTTCATTTGTTCTGCTCATTTACTTCTGGCCAGAGCCCAGGTTTCTAGGTTTTGGGGGACAGGTAGCAAATCATGGTGGGAAAGTTCAGGGTGGCATTGTTTGACTGTCGCGGTTCCACCAGGCATACATACATTTTCCATGCACCTGGGCACACAGAGAGATGCAAGCGCATCAGCTCCCAGAGTTCTGAGTAAAGAGTTGTCTATTTATCCCTGGCAAACGGATTTCCTTTTCAGATCCACAAATGTGCTAGTGCTGAGTGAATATGCAGGCATCATCAGGACAAAGCAGTGGGTGATAAATGACAGTGGGAGAAATTCCCTCCAAAATGCACAGTTAACTCTGCTTGGCTCTCCCCTGATTAATTCAGGCAGGCTCGCCTGAGAAACAGATCATTGGAGGGCTTCGTTCTGAAGGTCAAAAGGGTTGCACACTCACAGGTCCACAGGGGAGGACTCTCCTGAAAAAGGGCTCTTGAATGTGAACATTGAAGAACTTTATCTATTCTCTGCCCCTAAACACCCTTTCTCAGTCCAGACCAAGGGTTGGCTCATTAGCCAGTTCAGCTGGGCATGCTGAGAGTTTTAGAAGGGACTAGACTGAATATGGCAAAATATAATTCCACAGGCTCCCCTGGCATTTGATTGCAATCTATGCTTTGTTTGCAGTAACTGATCTATTTCAATTTCTTAGAGCCTCCAAAATAGTAATAATGTATGCATTACAATGAGAAATTCTATTAGGATTTGGATTATTCTGCATTATTTAGAAAATGAATTACAACTTCTGACCTTGGATATACACATGTGTTTCAGATATGTCGCAAATCCCAAGAAATATTAAAACCAGTTTTGCCCAGAAATCCTGCTACTCATTATCCCGGTTGAGTCTTTATTCTGCCATAGATGTAAACACAGGAGAGCCGGTAATAATTCATACTTTGCCAAATCCCAAAATTGTTGGTTTTAAGTAAACAAAACACCAAGTTTCCAGATTCTGCTGAGTGAAAATAAAAAGCGATCATATAAACATCACACATTGTCATGGTATTATATGGCTATAATATGCCCTATCATGGTTCAAATTTGACAATTGGATAGTAAAACACATAGTTGCCTTGGATTCTTGCTACACATTCTTTTAAAGAGGAATACATAAATTGTTCACTCAAAAAGCAATTAGCAAATTTTGAATGATCCTACATAGTTTGGAAGATCAATGGAAAATTTACTACATTGATTTTATTTAATAATTAAGTTTTAATTATTTTTAATTAAAAGTCAATGTTTAAGGGTCCACATAGCTCCAGTTTATTACTTTTATAAACATAAAAAAATTTAAATTTCCTTCTTTTATTTTATATTGAAATGTAATGTTTTTTAAATCATAAATGCTTTGAAGGCTAACACGTGGGCAAACATTTCTGTTCCACACAGCTGGTGGGTTCCATCCTATTATACTGATATTATACATGACTAATTTATTAGACTGTTACCATTTCTTTTTTCTCACTGTCTTTCTATGGAGAAATTTATTTAAGCAAATGGACTTACAGAATTGGCATATAGCCATCTGTTACACAAAAGTCTTCTCTATGAGAGTGTAAAATGGCCTATGAATGGTAAACATAAATATCCTCCAAATTCTTAGCTTCCTCTCTTTAGATCTGAGATCTTACAATCAATCAATGGCACTTGAGAAATTGTGACTTTACTCTTCCTTTTTTTGAACCATTGTCTCTTTACATAACATGACCTTAAGGTGACCTCATGATTAGCACTATGCACAATGTCTGTCCACAGTGAGTTCAGAGGTACCCAGGTGGTTAAAGAAAGCTTGTTTTGCCTCCTACAAATGCAGGAATCTTTTTTCAGCTAGTTGCCCTTTGGCCCTGACGCTCATGCTTACCTTTCGAGGTACTGACCCTGCAAACAGTAGACACTGGGGCAGGGAAAGAGGGTGCTGGAAACGCACACAGGAAAATGACTTTCTGGTTGGAGGAAAGATTACCAAGTGCCAACCACAAATATCTAAAATATAGCTTCTTCAGTGTAATTTTTAGAGTAAAATTAAGTTAGGAAATGAGTGTCTCAGATATCAACTACATCTCTATTTTCAAGATGTTTCATTAGAAATACTAATGGCTCTTAAAAAATCATATCTGTAGTTTTGCCTCTAAAAAGTCACTAATTATTCAGACAATATGTAAGAAGCATAAATATCTATTGGAAAAAGTGAAATAAAAAAGGCAATTTCCACTCAGCTGTTGCAGTCAAATAGAGAGAGGCCATATGAATGTTTACAAGAGAGGCATAATTTTATTTTCACAAACATAATTACTATTTTTTAAACAGCACCATATATTTCACCATTGCACTAATTCGACAGGAATTTCTGAAGCAGAGATTGGATGAGTGTATGACAGCTTCAGCTATGCAACACGGCTCTGGAAGACTTGCCTCTCACACAGGTGAACTCTCTATTCTTCTCAAGGGTCTCTGAAGAGAAGGAAAACAGTTGATTACAAGTTTGGTGCCCAACTATTTTCTCTCATCATAGAAGCCAAAGTAGTGTCAGTATTCGTAATTTTGTTCATTTAATGAAATTTTTCGGTAACCATTTTCTGGAACTTTAAGAAAAGATAGACACCATTAGTGGGAAATTTGTTGTTAGAGAGCTGGGGAGTCATGTTTGAGAAGTGGTGCTGAGCCATCACCACAGGAAAGCCATCATTGTCAGGCGATTGCCAGTCTAAGAAGCAGGAAGATGCTTTACGATGTCAGACTAACGGTATACCAGATGGCCTCTGTCCCTTTCCACCATGATTCCAGGAGGGAATTTAGTACAAAAAGCTTCAGGAGCAGAAAGATGATGTAAGGCTAGAGATCTACCCACATCTTGCTCTTCTTCCTTTGCCGCTCTTCACCATCTCTCCTCCTACCCTGCCTGTTGCATTTAAACTTATGTCTGTTTTAATACTTCCAGAATCTTTGCTAAAACTTTAATCATGGCTATCATCCTAAGGCTCAAACATTTTGTTTCATGAACCTTTGAATCTGGGATTGAGACTGTGAGTTTGAATTAACATCAATAGGCGATGAATGACCAATATCTCTAAATCTCTTGGTAACTGGAGATCCCAAAAGTGCTCACATCTCTCAGTATGCATGTATGTGCATTTCTGTCTAACAAAACATCCACATCTCTCCATGAACTTACCTGTTTTGCTTCCCACAGGTATGTTAGAAATGAAAACATCCCAACTCTGCTTAACGGAGGACCAGCATAGTGTTGAGCTGTCATCAGATAGTTCCATCTCCCAGCATGGTGGATCTCCACTAGCTGTCGTCTGTGTTCATCACCAAGAATTTGGTTCATGCTGTGTGCTCCTTATCTGACATTAGCCACACCTACCCTTACACAGTCACTCCATTCCATGCAATTTAACATTAAAAGATTTGGGGCACGAAAATTAGTCCTTGTCTTGATTTATTCCCCCAAGCTTCACCTCAAATTTATCCTTTCTTTCAACAAATATATGGAAATGTCTCTTTCCAGCATCAGTGTAATGGTGAAATCTGCCACAGAGTCATTTGCATACACTCAAACCTTGAAAAAAAGCTGAGGGAGCTTGAAATATCACTTTTACTACCTGCTGAATATCACATGTACAAAATTAAAAAGCAAACATTCCTTTTTTCACATCCCTAATAGAAGAAAACAGCATGGTGTAGATTTAGTTTGTTGGAAAACAAAGAGCATGGTCATTCACCATCATACTGCTTGCTCTGTAGTGCTATGAAAACTTTATATACAATAAATATAAAATATAAAATACAATCCAGGTTAAAGCAATAGAAGCAACTTCCACAGATCATTTGGGCCATATCCTGGCAATCAGGAGTGTTGCCCTTTTATGCTGACAACTGTCCACGTTCAAGAAAGAAATGCCTGTATTACTTGGAAGAACATTGTCATGTACAGTGATCTTGATCAGACAACTTTTGGGTAGAGAATAACAGGATTGTTTTGGAAGATTAGAACTTAGAAAAATGAACACATGCCTAATTTTTAATAAGCAGTATAGTGATTATAGGTTTAATTTTGTAATATAACTGCAATAAAGAAGACATAAAAACTTTGTGTGTGATTTTCTGGTGTAAATTTTCCTGCTGTAAAATTTTCTCTGGGAATGAGGGCCATTCCAAATATTGCATATGACCTTTTCAGGCCACTAGTGTGGCCCTAGATACCCAGTTGGAGCATCTTCTTAATCAAATCATAGAGTTTCAGGGCTGAGAGGGATTGTAAAAGGGATCAGTCCATCCAACTCAATGTTGGAATTCACAGTAGGGCACGACTGGACAAGTTTAAATAATGCAGCTGATATTGTTTACATGTTACATGCTGTCTGAATTAATAGCTTTTAAAAAGAATTAATAAGACATAAATACTTCACTCAAATCCCTCCCGTCCCTAATAAATAGTGAAGCTTGAATAGCTGTAAATTCTCTAAAAAATGAATTATATTACAAATGTGGATGTGAGTGGCAGGCCTTATTTATGGCTACTGCTGATTTAGGGTTTTTCATGTTTCTGGGTTGGTCCATCTGGCTGTTTTTCAGATTCAAAGTTTTATCTTATGTTGGTCTGTATGAGTTACTTTTTTTCCTGGAAAATCAAATGTAACATTTTAATCAAAATCATGTGATTTCTACACAAATAAAGGAGAAAAGACAGAAAAGCATATTCACCAACATAAAAATTAATACTGAGATAAAATTGCAACTTCCTGGCATGAAATTTAAAATGGAAGGAGAAGACTTTTAAAAAATAAAACCTTTATAAAATATATTTGAGGATATTAAAGAAATATTGACACTCTACCTACCTATGATTTTGGAAATTTTAGGATTATAAATAAAAATGTATTTTGTTCAACTAATATTAAGACATTGGAGTGAGACATCATTTGCCTTTCTAGATCTTTTAAACATTAATCAAATTTTACATCAATATTTTTTGCATAAGTTCAATATCATATTTTATCCTATTTAATTTAATGTGTGTCTTGTGAGTAAAAGGTGTGTGTTGCCAAAGTTGAACCAATGTGATTCTGTTACTGGCTTTGGAACTTTGAGGTTTATTAAGTAGTTTGTTGTTTTAAAATTGAATATGTCTTCCCTCATTTGCATGGAAATGGTTTTCTGAGTGGGGTTGTAGCCACTCAGAAAAGGAGGGGTGTGCAGTCTTATAGTTGAGTGTTTGCAGCTACAGAATTTCATAAAATATTAGTCTGAAGTTTTGAATTAATAACATCAATGAACACATTTTTAACCAAATCATTTGCCTTCTTTTGGTAACTGATTCTTTAGAAAGTTAGCCTTGATGTTAAGTTATTTTATAGTGAGGGGAATAAAAAACAATGTTAACATTTATACTTCTCTGTGGAAGTCAATGCACAGTTGAAGTTAAAGTTAAATGAGAAGATGCTTGTACACCATTTCATAAATGACACACGTCATTCTTCTCACAAATGCCATTCTCAAGAATGATTCACAGCCTGACCAGCTTTTGGGTTTCAGCTGTATCTGCCTGGGAGCTTAATGGGTGGAGGACATTGCTGCCCATTCTTCACTAGAAGGCACAGTGCTCAACACAGCCTGGTCCTCTGCTAATTACAGTGAGCAATTGACCTAGTAATACCCTGCAAAAGGTACTGTCAGGATGTTTCAATGAAAAAATAAGTCCTTCCAGAAAAAGTCACAAGAAGAAGAAAAACGAAGAGGAAGAGAAGGAGAAAGGAATAAAAGATTCTCTCTGGTTTTCAGTGACGTGCCTTGTATGTCCATTTTGCTAGGTGAGCAAAAATAGATTTTATTGGATGAGTCTGTTCACCTAGCTCTAGAGAGCTAACTCTTTAAAAGTGAAGGGACGAATGAGTAAGACCTTTCACCAATTAAACCATCACAAAACTCTGCAGTTATAGAAGGTTCTTATCATGCTTCCTTAAATGGAGACTCCAGATTGCTCTGAGTAACATATCATTTATGCAGCAATAAGAGCTCTTTTACTTTTATATATGAGTTATTCCATCAAGGATTTACTTGGAGATGAGACCTAAGGGGGACGGAGAAGTCCAATACTTTGCTATTCAAGAGTGGTCGATGAGTTAGCAACATCAGTGTCCCTTGGGGGCTGACAGACCATTGATATATCTACATCAGAATATGCATTTTACCAGGATTCATGAGCATCTTAATGTTTGAGAAACACTCATCTCTTGCTGCTCTTGTATCTTCCCCAGCAGGGAAACATTCACCATAGATTGGCATTAATGGAAGACTTTAGTGGAAAAGCCAAGTCTTCTGATGGGAGTGCTTAAGTTGCATTGATTCTTTTTCTAAGTCATGAGGTTGTTTTGTATTTATGTGAAACCATAAACCACAATAGGATTCTTAAAGTTTAGTTATATGCATAGAGAAGGTATACGTATTCACAAATCAGTGCATTTGCATTTATTTTCATTATTCTTGCATATGGCCCATAACCCATAAATTATCAATCTGCCATTGAAACTTTTGCAAATCCTAAAATTGGGCATAACAAACTTTTTGGGTGATTGAAATGATTACTCTAGTAACTTATAATAATTACATTAATCTCTGACCCTTGGCAAATGATTTGGTTAGTTCCCACAATGGATGAAAACACCAGCCTTTGTGTCTACACACCAACATCAAGTCAGAGCCTGTGTCCTTCCCTGGGTTATTCCACTTCTCGTGACAATAAAGTCCATTTTCTGTGTCTGAGTCATGTAACAATGTGTATGAACCACACAGGTGACCTGACTGTATCTTCTATACAGGAAGACCAGTACCTCCCTGGTGGGACTGTGAGCACATTGCTGTTGAAGAGGGTACATAGACCAGTTAAAGACTATTTAAGGAAAGAGAAAAGATAGCTGCTGTGTTACAAGACCAAACAAAACCTGCTAATGGATGACTTGAAGAAAAGAATGAATGAATTTCAGGATCAGGAATTCAAAGCTACACGCACCTGCTGAAGTTAAATATGACTGCACATTTATAGCTGTCCTCAGTTCCCCCTCTCCCTCTTCACTTTCACATAGAGCACTGATGGGAGCTAAGAAACTTTCGTGACGGTGAATTGTCTTCCACACTTGCCAAGTTTTTGTTCTCTTAGATACCTTAGACTTAAGTCTAAATTAAATAGGAAAAAGGATCCAATTAAAATATGTAAAGTATTTCTATATTTTTCTTTGCTAAATTTCATCAATATAGTACCAAAATAATCGCTTGTTAATTTCTTACAGGAGTGGAGAAAGTAAATAATTGGACATGTTTTCTTTTTCTTTGCTGCTACTAAAAGAGTGATCCTTTTGGGAAGCTTAGGTTGTGGAAGCAGCAGGAAAAAGATGAACCACGTTTAATTATCTTATTATTTTCTTTTTAGTATTGAGCACATAGTTGGCATTCAATAATTAATTATGAATGGATTACACCTCTTAGCTTAATTCCTCCTGTTGCTAAACAACCACAGAAGTCCTCGGCAGGAGCCAGCCATGCAGCATGGTGCCTAGTGGTGTCCTTGTTCTCTCCTTGGGTCTCCATGAGGACATGCGTGTTGTGGGACCGGGACAAGGTACGGCATTTCTCTAAGCCACTTTGTTTTTCCCTCCTCTATTAAATGAATTCACACCTATACAACAGGGTAATTTTAAGGATTAAAAATTACGTATAAAAGTGCATAATATTATGCCCAGATGTGGTGAGACCCCATACATAGCAGTTGTTTTGTTACTGTGTGCTTGCGGGGTCTGGCAAGTATGGGCCAGCAAGGGAAGCAGTGAATACATGGCTGTTCTCTTTTGACTCAGGGGCCGTGACACACACTACATTCCAATGAGGCTTATTTTCAACAGGTGAACCCTGGCCTCTGATATCACGAAGGGTAAACGGTGTCCTTGCTAGGCGGCTGGATATTCCAAAGTCCAGAATGTGCCACTTACGCTGCTCCAAAACTCAGTTTCCTCCTTTGGCTTGCTGAAGAAAATATCCCTAATACATTTCAAGTACATCAATACTCTCAGTTGGCTAACATAAAGAAATTCTCTTCAGAGAGAATAATTGGATGGATTTTTTTTAAAAGCAAGAATGTTTGAGTGAAGAGAGGAAAAGGCAGGAAGCCATGTTTGCTGTTGTGGGAAGAGCATATGACCTTTTCGTCATGGTCACCCTGAAAAGCAGAACTCATCCATCAAGGATTGACAGTGTCACCGGGGCTGCAGTGCTGCTCGCTCCCTTATTTTAGAAGTTGGCTGTGTGAGGAACAATTGCCTGTAGTTTGAACTTCAGAGATTATATGTGCGACTCTTGGAATGGCCTTCTGTGTCCCAGGACACTTTTATGTGTCACCCATCACCAAGTTTTGAACTGTGAAGATAATCTTAGCCTGGTTTTGTTTGCCATATTTGGGCAGCCTTACAGAGGTTGTGAAATGCAAATAAAGCTGACTAAGATGGTGATGTGACACGAGTATGTTCCTGTGGGGCGAGGTGGCCATGTGCGTCTTATACCATCATCTGGTAACCTCCGGCAAAATCATTATGATTCATCATATGTGTCTTTTCCCTCTTACTATTTCAAGACGAAAGTTTTCAATACTAATGCTGCAAAGTGGGCATTATGTTGATTTATGCTAATCCGTTCCATAGATGCTATCTATTACGTTGTTAAGCAATGAGACTGGTGAAATATTATTGTTTCTCCCGTTGTCTTGCAAACAGCCCAGTGGTGCCCAAGCCAAGCCACTCAGCCACCTCATGCTGTTCCATGGTTTCTGTTTGAGGTGGATTTGCTAGGAATAGAGGGAAGGGAGGTGGGGAGGGTGATGTCTGCACTGTTATGTGTCCTCTTAAAGAGAAAACAGTGTAGTAAAAGAGCCCATGTACCCTGTACACATGAATGCGTGGAAATTTATAGTGACTTCATTGCCACATATTATTTTCATGGCAGTCCTTCTGTAAATGGTGTGTTAGTACCTCCTTGAGGAGCTTCTTGTTTTAGGATTTTACCACAAGGTCGTAAACCAGTGAAACTACTGTAAAGCTAATGCTTCAAGAGGCAGTTTTCAGAGATACGTTTATTTGAAAAGAGAAGTCTCCACGGGAGATCAATCTGGCAGCTTTAATGTTGCTCTGCCAGCCTCCTGGTGCTATGTTCCCTCCCCTGAACCTCTGAGGTCACTGTAGAGGGAGCGGTGAACTGTGCGGACACAGGTGTTCTTCGAGCAGTAGAGATACACTACCAATCATGGCCCGCAGGAAGGGGCTGGGGAGGCAAGGCAGGTGTTTATTGCCCCTCAACTTGTGGGAAACCGCATCACTCTCAGCATCTCCATGAGATGTCCGGTGCCCTGTGTCCCAGGATCCTCCCTGTCCTCTGGAACCCACCAACAGCTGTGCATTCTATCCCTGCACACTGTACCTGTGTGCCATCAACTCAGGAACTGATTGGGTAATTGACTATTTAATTTAATAAGGTAATTCCAAAGAAGATGAATGATAGAAAAGAACTGAATGTGCTGCTACTCAAAGACTTCACTGCCAATCTCCTCATATCTATGACAAGATCTAGGAAAGAGATACTGCTGTACGGCTCTTTGTAATGGCCCAACACTCCTCCCAAGTTATGATGTAGGTGGACTACTCTCTAACCTGTACCTGGAATTCATCCATGTGGTCATTATAATCTCCACATGGAGAGGGAACACCCACAACATGCAGATTGTTGTAGCAGGACTGGGACTCCAAGGAGAAAAGAGGACCATTCCTTGTCTCTCAGGGACTAACATCCAGAAGGTCATCATGCAAGTGTCCAAAAAATGTTTACACACTTTAACAGCTCATAGCTCATGGTTGTTTCTTTCTTTGTATTTTATTTTTAATTATTTATTTTAATATATATTTTTACTGATATCAGAGAGGAGGGGAGAGAGAAAGAGAGATTGAAACATCAATGATGAGAGAGAGTCGTTGATAGTCTGTCTCCTGCATGCCTTACACTGAGGATTGCACCCACACCATAGGCATGTGCCCTGACCAGGAACTGAACCGTGACCCCCTGGTTCACAGTCAACACTCAATCACTGAGCCATGCTTTCCAGGTGCGCTGGCTGTGTTTTATTTATTTGCACCTCCCATGAGCCTCTATCCAGAACTTTGGCAAAGTAGATATCCCATTGATAAAAAATAAATAAATAAAAGAAAACATTGTAGAAGAAAGACTATGATAAATGTGGGACCTAAGAATAGTTATAAGCTCTTTGCACATCCATAAAACAGACATAAATATGCAAAGGAGGGGCTTCTGTTCTTTTTCCCAATGGCTGAATAGCTACCAAAGGGTGAACAATGTCATTTCTTGGGAAACTCAGAACCATGATCATTAAAATCTAATCACCAAGAAGGAAGCTCACCTTAGAACCCCGTTTTCTACTGCGATGCTCACAAACCATTTTCACGCAAGATTTAGTGAAGTCAAGTAATGGTGCTTCGGTCTTCTATCTGCTATGACGTATGACTGCAGAGTTGGATTTTAGCTCAGTCATTTCTCACCTAAAGCAACTGGAGATTAATTATCAGCAGTGTAATTTAACAGGAGAGCTTCTACCCAAAGTAAAACCCTGGAACCCTGGAAGCAGAGGGTACCACACCAAGTTAGGAGACCCCATGGACAGGAGTGTGACCTTGAGGGGAAGCTGTAGACCCAGAACTCCCTATCGGCTGCCTATGAGAGAGAGGGCAGTATTTGCCTAAGTCGCCTTACAAACAATAAAAATAATACTAACTGCTATGTCATTGTCAGCCACCCATGAGGGAAAAATAAATGACCAAGAGTGAGGGGCACCCTCCATTCTGCTCTGGTTTCTTTCTTCTGGTTGTGTCTGCCTGGGGAGTGTTTGGACTCCAAGTTAGAATAATCACAATGTGAAGTATCAACTAGAAATTAAACACACTACTTTTCTGTTGGCATCCATGATTTATCTTCTGAAGGAGCACATATATGTGTGATGTGTAGGCTTGGGGAGGGGGAGTTGGTATTTGCCTCCTGAATAATGTTATTCAAAGACCAGGAAAGAAATCTGCTGTTTGTGGAGGCTAAATGACAGTATTTATTATGTACTCACAAAAGGGTAAAAAAAGCTACTGTTGATTATTTTGACATGAAATTGCTTGCAATACATGAGGGATTAATTATGATGTGGCACCCTTCATCCTGGCACCTGAATGAGCTGAGGTTTTAAAGAAGGGCCCATGTTCACAGCATTGTTTGTCACATGGGGAGAATACAAATTCTCTGCGCTCTGTTACCCACCAGGGGGTGTGATCATGAACTCAGTGGCCTTGTTGAATATCAGCATTCCTCATTCAGATCAGAAAGAGGACACAGCTGGTCTGGAGGGGTAAGCTTCTTGCATGTAGCCAGCTTTTCTGAACTCTGACCAGGCTTTTGTTAACTTAATTTTTAACTGATGATTCCATGTAGAGAAGGCTCCTTCTCATCATCTTGAAAGATGATTAAGGGTCCATGTCAAGTAGCCAGTCTCCCCCAAACACACATGCCTGTTATGTTTTGTTGGGCTGACTTCTAGGTCTATATACCTCCAGGAAAGGCAGGAGAAGAAAGTGCACAGGTAACAGTGGACAGCAACCAAAGGACAACACCCACTCTATCCATCCTGTTGTCCAGTTACCAGAACCACTGTTACTTCATCTTGCTGTGTCATCAGACTCACAGGTACTGGAAGAAATGAGAACTAAGACAGTTCTGGGACTTACTTTGCTATAATGAGTGCCTGATGCTTTCTGACCACTAGGTTTTCTAGGTTTGCCTATTTTGAATCTTGGTGAATGACTCCTCGTTAATTGAAAAAGCCTTGTGATTACACACACACACACACACACACACACACACACCCCAAAACATCAAACTCCTAAACTGTTGAACTGTAAAGAATAAACGTGATGTGGGACTCTGATGATAGCTGTGATGTAAAATATTTATTTATGGCTCTTAGAGCACTTTAGTTTTGAAAAATGCCTTCCAATCATTTTAGTAGTTTTTCTTTGTGACAATTCAGCAAGGTCACCTGGGATTGCCTCTGACTGATAGATGCTCACTCCTATCAGTCATACCTGGGTGAGGGGAATTCGGGAGGTCACAAGGCAGGCATATAGAAAGATCTGGGAACAGGTCCATGATCTCTGTGACCCCAAATGTGTTGTGCCCCATTGAGCTGAGTCCTCCTCCCAAGAGGCACAGGATGAGGTACTGGGAAAGGCATGAAGTGGCTATTTCCATTGACTCATGATCACTTCTAATCACTTTTGCAATGGAATGAGATATTCTCAAAGTTGGGTTACTGTGCCTTCCAGTCTCAGAGACAATCAGTGTGGAAAGGGAGAGCTGGGAAGAGAAGTGGAGACATTTGGCAAAGGGGGGGGGGGGTTATAGCTGCTGGATCTGAGCAACCCAGGATTGTGCTGAGGGCGAAATCCTGTACAACAAAGAACCTGAGCCTCAAGTAACACTGGGGATCCAATATGGTTTGTTCATTCCACCCACAGGAACTTTAAATCTTGTGAAAAAACATACTTATTGTAAATGTGTGATGTCGGTTTTTTTTTAAACAAGAAAAACGACCTGTTTGTTTATGAACTTTACTGCTTGGAGAGAAAAACTAGAGTATATTACCTTGGGATTCAAGCTCACTGTGATTCTTGAAGAAGTTTCCCTATCCACTTCTGATCATCTGTGCTGCTTCTATATCTAACATAAAAGAAAAAAACCCAATAGCATTGAAGTTAAATAATACATTTTTTCCCCTCCTAGAACCAATAAATCTGCTTAAAGATGCATTACTACTTTTCTTGAGGGATAATTTAGACTATGTATCAAAAAAGGAAAATCAATAGTTTTTTCTATTACAAATAATTGCCTGTTTGACTCTTTCCCCCTTTTTCTTTTTTATTTATTTTGGCTTCAAAATATTTCTACTGAGAACATCTCATGCTTTAAAGTCTAAACTAGCCCAAGTTTCTATGAGATAGAAACTATCAGTAGATCAGCCTCTCAACTCTGAGATTCCCCCCAGGTGAGGTAGGATCAGGCAGGCCCAGGTGCTTCAGAGAAGAGCTTTGAGTTGTAATTGTTATTATACACTAACAACATGGTCATCATGTGTACCTGGGGCAGGCAGAGCCCAGTGCCCCATCCAGTTGGCTGATGCCAGTTGTGGGCTGGGATTGCCTGTGACCTATGAGCACCAAGATCTACCCTTTTCATCCAGGACTGAAATTGGAAAGTGGAAAACTGCTTTCATGTAAACTTTGGCCTGGCCAATGCAATCCAGGGTCCCTCTTTAATTAATTAAATGTGACCACATGGTTATCTGAGAACATCTGGCTTAAAATAATGAATGCAGTTTTTCCACTTTCAGATTAAAAAATAAAAAAGAATTACTTAAGAAGAGCCAAAATTATACTGGCTGAATTATTAAAAGAATGTTAGATATTCAACCACCCCAGCACAATGAACATTTCTGAGTGTTTTCTGTCAGCCACAGAGGAGGGCAGACAAATATGGACAACACAGCGGCTTGTGCTCAGGTCGTGGGAGTACCCAGGGGAGCCTAAGCCCAGTTCTTTCTGGAGCAGTGAAAGGCTTTATTGACAGGGTTATAGCTGGGCTGAGCCTTTTGAGGCAGATTCACGTTTGTTAAGTAAAAGGAAGGGGGCAGGAGGTGAGGGATTCTGGAGAAAGGGCGAGGAAGCCAGGACTCACTGTCATTGTTTGGCAACTATTCCCTTCTCTCTCTCCCACTGTGCACAGTGTCCTTCCCTCTGTCATCCTGGATTTGGCCATGGGACTTGCTTTTGCTGGTGGATATTAGCAGACTTAAAGTGAGGAGAGGCCTAAAGTGTGCTTGTACAGTCTGGCTTGGGTCTGATGAACAGCCATAAAAAGTGCAAGGACCAGGTAGTGACTGAGGTCTAGAAAAAACACATGTGGATGTGGAACATATTTAAGTCTAAGCTTCAGCTCAAAGCCCACACATCATTCAAGTCTATCCTGACCCATGGGAGTAAAATCAGACTCAACCTGCAGACCCTTAAACAGGGGTTGGTTGTTATGTGGCATTATTGAGGCAATAGCTGACAATTACATTCAGCAAGACTGACACATGGGTTATGACCACGAGTCATAGTGCTAAAGGGATGAGCAAGGCTACTTCATGGAAAGCCTTGTGTTATAGGAAGATGCTTAGACTTTACCTGAATTAAAGGAGACCACTGACATATTAAAACAAAGATCTGGTTTGCAATTTATAAACAGAATTGTGGCAGAAGTGATAAATAATTATAATAGCGGAATCAACTGGACACTATATGCCAGGAATCATGCTAAGTACCTTGCCCATTTTAGCTTATTTAATTTTCAAACATACATAGGAAGTCAGGGCTCAAATCACTTCTGTTTTACAGATGATATATCTGATATTCAAAAAGGAAGTTTGTTCAATAGCTACCTTGAACTCTTAACTGTGTAACCTATCTGCTTATTTGTAATACAGGCCTGAATTATAGCAGTGGGGAGGGGTGAGTAGGGATGGGGAAGAGTGAAGTGGGAAAGATTTGATCTGAAAAACCATAAGAAGGAAGAATAAACAGAATATTCTGATTACATGGGAGACATCAAGAAGGGCATCATGTCTTGCAAGATTTTAAAGCTTCCAGACCGGAAATTGCACCGAATAAGAGAGGACAGGAAGGGAAATGGGTGTGTTAAGGGGCCTATGGGACATCTTTATGAAGAGACATAGTGAACAGCAGAAAATATGGGTCTGGAGGTCATGAGGCAGGGCTGGCAACAGCGTAGCTCCTGGGAGTGGGCACGCTCCCTTGGACAAGTGTTCAAATGGGAAGAGAGGCCAAGACCAAAACCCGGGGTAGCCCCATGTGAAAGGCATGGACAGAGAAAGAGGAGGCAGAGGAAGACAACCTGATAATGACAATGGCATGTCAATGTGGACTCATTGTAACCAATGTCCCACTCTGGTGGGTTCCTAGGTAGTGGGAGACTGAGAATGTGTGGGTGCAAGGGGTATATGGGAAATGTCTGTATCTCTTAGTTTTGCTGAGAACCTAATACTATTCTAAAACAATAAATTCTATTAAAATTATATGATGCATTAACTACTTACATTTTGAAAAGAAGACTTGCCGTGTAAGAGGAAACCCTGGAGGACACAGTTCTCCAGCCGAACGGGGCAGTAGCAGAGGATGCAAAGATGCCTTTGTTCTGGACAGTGGTGTTGCTTGTTTCTCTAGGCTTTGTCGAGTCTTGCTAGCAATGCTTCTAGGAAGGGATTGGGTGTAGGTAGAAAATTGATCAGGGAAAGGGATGGGCAAAAAGAAAGATACTGACAGATTTAATCCCATACAAATTTTCAAAAATCTCTCCTGTAAATAGGAAATGAAAAAGCATTGAAAAATTGGGAAAAGTATTCCTAACAAGTAAACTAGAAAAGAATTATTATTACTAATGCACGAAGAGTTTTTTTAAAATGAGAAAATAAGGAAGAAATAAACAGGTTAGGAGAAAACTGAGCAGGCACGCAGAGGCAGATTGCCTTAAGAAAGAGAAAGACACCAACGGCCAATGCAAATTCAAACCTATTTGGCCTCAAATTAAAATGCAAAATTTTTCACTTAGCGAATTGCCTATGATTTATCAAGAATATGGTGGAATGAATACTCGCACATGCTGCTCTTTGCAGTACATGTCAATTCAACCATCCTTTGAAAACAATTCAGCCATATGCTTCAAGAGCCTCAAAAAAGGCATGTGTCGTTTGGAGCAGTGCTCTTAATCCCCATGGATCCTACATAAGCCATCATCCCGTAAGGGTGCTGGTCTTCATGGCAACTCATTACACTACTACGCAGAACTACAAACATCCAGGCCCCTGGCATGCATAGCTGAGTGGATACGGCTCAGTCAACGTTGGCACATGCATAAAACGGGACACCAAGAGCCATTTAAAATCACGCCTTGACATGGGAATAGATCTGTGATTTACCACTAAGTAAAGACATAAGAACACAGAGTGTGATCATACTTTTATTTCGAAAAAGTGCACATATGAATAGAAGTCACTAGTTACCTCCCATTTGTAGGATCACATGTGATTTTTATTTCCTTCTGTGTGCCTCGCTACACTTTCTAAATGTGCTGTGATGAATGTGTATTATTTTTATATTCAGGTAAAGGAAAACAAAAATACATGGTACTATTTTTAAAAAGAAATAATAGCGGAGAGTTGATGGAGAAGCAGCGCTTCCCAAGTCACCTGACTTCGTGACCCGAAGGGATAAATTGGAGCTGGGTGGGAAGACGAGGCCAGTGCCGAGGTTTAAAGAATGGCCAATATCCTCAGCTCAAAGGCTTTAAGAAAGCAGACAGCAAGGAGGAAAACTGAAAGTATAGGAAATACGTCATGGCACGACATCTAAGAAGAAACAGAAGGGAATGGAGTCCAGAATGCGGTGGAGGGGTGGGCGTGGCCTTAAGAGAAGACAGTGCGGTTCCTCCCCTGACAGGTAGGAGAAACCTGTGGGCTGTGCAAACAGACATCTGCAGGGGTAGGAGGAAGGCTGGGGAGAGAATCCAGGGCTGATTTGCTCTATTTTCTTAGAAAAGTGGTGGCTGGAGATTTCCTGGTGGTGGTGGAATTGAATTGACAACCTGGTGAGGACCTTCGAGTTGGACAGCAAAAGTGTTTTCAGCCACAGAACCAGAACCCCCGATGCAGACTGACTAAAAAACTGGTGACGTAGCCCCAAAATGGGAAGAGTTGTGTTTGCTCTGGTTATGGAAGGGGAAGGGGAACTCAGCTCCCAGAATTAGCACACCAGCAGTCACAGAGAACAGAGCCGGAAGCACACACTGAGGTACCAGGGCCACACAAAAGCTCCGATGCGAAACATTTCATGGAATTGGAATCCACTTTATTCCAGCCCAAACATTTAACACTGTGCCTACACCTTTGGGAATATATGTTTTACAAGCGAGATGAATATTATCTCACAATCTGCCACAATATCTAATATCCATCACATTCAAAATGAACACAATTACGGTGTAAATCTCAGCCTTGGCAATTTTACTCTCTCTCTCCAGAAATGCTGTTTAATTGAAAGCATTTTAAGGTTTGAGAGAAAATGTACCATTTATTTCTGTTAGATACTTTAAGTGTATTTGGCTACTTGGGAATAAAACAGCTCCTTCTTCAAAGGAAAAACAAAACAAACCACAAAAAAACACCTTTAGGCCTGCATGACCATGGTATTTGGCAGGAGGATAAACTCAGTTGCAGCTGCTAGAATTTACAGAAAGAAAGAATGATAACACCGTCCATACAAAAAGATGCAAAATCAAATTCTCAAGCGACAGGGATTTCTTTTACAATTTTGAGGACGAAAGCATTCGTGTGAAATAAAATCTACATAGGTGTGCTTTTCTGTTCGTAACATTACAGTCACACAGTATAAAACATCTTGAAAGAAATGTTAATAAAATAAACTTCACAGTTAGCCATTAGCTACCGATCTGAGAGCTTACCTTTCTGATAAAGATTGAACTCTCTTTCTTTTGATAAGTTTGGACTGATGGAATTCCCTAATTTGCAGTGACAGATTTCAAGATTCCAACATCAGCTCTATTTTCTTTCATGCCGATTGAAACTGTGTTTTTCATTGAAAATTGCAAGTTACTCAATTGTGAAAGTATAGACATTATGAAGGTATCATTTATTTTTCTACAGGAAAATCACATTCATGATACACAGAGCACTGTCCCTAAATGGGACACCCCCATTTAAATTTCAGGAGACAAGTGAACTCAGGGTTTTATCTGCTGCCATGGTTGTGGCAGTGATTCTGGGAAGTACTGTACATTCCTTGCTCACCCAGAGTTGATAAACAAGCAATCCACATTGTACTGGGGCCAATAGAACCACTGATTCACAGTAACCGCTCCCTTGGCTCTAGGGTTTTTACCAGACAAGAAGGAGAGCCATCTGCTGCTGAGGGATGTGACAGTATTTGGACCTCAGTGTCG
The DNA here is from genome assembly GCA_004026665.1 of Murina feae. Taxonomy (NCBI): domain Eukaryota; kingdom Metazoa; phylum Chordata; class Mammalia; order Chiroptera; family Vespertilionidae; genus Murina; species Murina feae. The sequence goes on along the minus strand of PVJC01002523.1, from coordinate 44,795 downwards.
CCAGGACCCAGTTCCAGAAACAGAAGCTGAGAGGGTCAAGTGCAGACTCTGTGAGGATAAAGAGAAGGCAAATTTCAAACCTCTCCCTATCTCTTCCTTAGTCTTTAGATCGCATTTTTCATTGATTCCTACAACAAAAAATAGTTTCAGAGGAATCATTTGAAAATTCTTATCCAAATATAATCATCGAAATCCTGGAACATTTCTGTGAGATTTAGAGACCCAAGGTTTACTCTCAGAGAGAACTGGAAATTCTGGCCCAACAGATTGCTCTGTTCAAATGTGTCAGCACCTGAGCCATGTCTCTTTCCTCTTCTGACTCTGTTTCTACACCTGTAAGGAGGAAATGAAAAATCTACTTTTCAAAGATCTTTGGAAGTTAAAGAAGATGGTACGGAAGATACTACCAGGATTCTTTTGGGAACTTTCATAAATTCAAAAATGCAGCTGGACGATATTCCTATTACTGGAAATATTCCTTGAGTCAAACATTACCTCACAACAGAAACATGTTTGAGTAAACAGATTAAAAGAACTGAACTTGAGAAGTTTAAATGAAGATCTAAAATATGATAAAGAGCCTTAACCGGTTTGGCTTAGTGGATAGAGCATCAGCCTGTGGACTGAAAGGTCCCAGGTTCGATTCCGGTCAAGGGCATGTACCTTAGTTTCAGGCACATCCCCAGTGGGAGGTGTGTAGGAGGCGGCTGATCAATGTTTCTCTCTCATTGATGTTTCTAGCTCTCTATCCCTCTCCCTTCCTCTCTGTGAAAAATCAATAAAATATATTTTTAAAAAACTTAAAAAAATAAAATATGATAAAGAATTCATTGTAAAGTAAAAGAAAAGGGTTGTTGTGGAACAAAAAGTATTCGAATACTAACAAGTCAGAGGAAACAAGTGTATACTTTCTCCCCTAGGACCCATGCTCCAAATTTTTTCTGATAAATTTAAGGATTTAAGTTAAAAAGAAAACTATAAAAATGTAAAATATGTTTCTGGGATAGGGAAGGATTTCCTCTCATACAGTTGAAGGATATGATCAAAGAACATGACTGAGAAGACAAAGAACATGATTATATGAAGGCGACATATTTTGTATGTGAAAAATCATGACCAAAACTAAGTGACAAAATGAAGCAAATTACAATGAAGAAAAGATCAGCAACAGACACAAAAGTAAACTGTAGAAGTAATGTATGGGATCAACATTACCATTTTAATTTTTTAAAGAGATATACACAGATGTTTTCCTGAGGAAGATAACGGATATTTACCAATATGTGAAAAATCCACCCTTTTCTATACAGAAATGAAAATGAAAACCACAAGTCACTTAGATTCATTACAGTGGCAGAGATAGTGCTAATGGAGGAGGGGACCTGGCACTTTCCTGCTTTGTTGGTGAGGTATAAATTGGGACAGCTCTTCTGGAAAAGGTGTTGTGGGTATGTGGCCACCACCCTAAAACAGTCCCTACTGTTTTAGGACCCAGAAGTCCCATTTCCCAAGTGTCCTCTTCCCTCAGATGTCCTCTGTCACCCCAATGGGAGGGCTGGTCTGTCTGCCAACACAGCCTCCAGCTCTATGCAAAACATCTTACACCAGCTATTATTCCTTGTAGACCCCAGAAAACCTAATAAGAGCCACAATTACTGTTTCCATGGCAACCATAACACCTTGGCTTTCTCCTGTGCTCCAAGGCATGGGGAACTCTGCACCCCCTGGTGACCTCACCCCTGGTTGCAGTGCCCCCAAGAGAAGCTGCTTCAGACTACAGCAAAAAGGCCAGGGAGAGCTGGGGGTGGGTGGGTTAAGAAATCAACTGAAGGACTTGTATGCATGCATATAAGCATAACCAATGGACACAAGACACTGGGGGGTAGGGTAGGCTGGGGGAAGATTAAGGGGGGGGGAAGGAGACATATGTACTAGTCTTTGTAATACTTTAAGCAATAAAACAAAATTTAAAAAAAAGAGAGAGAAGCTGCTTCCACTCGAAGTACACTGATTCTGTGGATTCTCAGCTCTGACCTGAGGGCACAATGGCATCTGCCTCAGGCATAGCTCCTAAATAAACAGCTTTGTCTCTTCACCACAGCCTTTATTCATGTAGGATCCAGGGTCAAGTTCATGTGGCCAGGTAGGCAGGCTGCCTTTCCCAGCCCCATGTACTTCATTCCCAGGAGTGTGACAGGGAAACACCGCTTCCTCAACTCCTTCAACCTTGATTTCGTCCAGCAAACCACTCTCCAGGGACTTTGACCACCTGTTCCACAGGCTCGCCCACCTAGGTCTGAATTTCAGGGTAGTCACAGGTTGTGACCTCTGCCAAATCGGGCCCTGATCATCGGTGAGGTAAGAAACGCCTGGCAAACTGAACAGCTAACAGTGATATGTTCACATCGGTCCTGGCACACCATGTCTGTGTCTACAGTCACAACTCTCTCCCCTGTCTGCCCTCTGCTCCTCATACTCCTGGTACTGCTCTCAGCCTGGCCAGGACTCAAAGGTAATGAATGTCCATTAACCATCTGTTGACTGTACTAACAAACATATCCGTGAGATGGAATATTACAGGACATAAGATAGTTTTCAAATAATGGTTAATAATGGTGGGTGACATTCAACATGAAATCATACATTTTAAAGGTAGAATTACAACTGTATGTACAGTGTTGTACTAATTTCATGATAAAAAAGTCAATGCATGGCAAGATTGGAAGGAAATGCAGAAGTGTTAGAAGCAATCAGGTGCAGTAGGTGAAATTCCAGGGATTTTAACATTTATTCTTCATGTTTTCCTTTATTTGTTTTAAACAATAAGCATGCATTTTCCCTCACAGTCAGAGAGAATTACTCAGGTACCTGTATAAAGCTTATCTTTATGACATGTTTAAGAAAGATACTACGGTTACAGAAAGGGGAGTGGCAAGCCAAGGTCAGCTGCTGGCCTCATACTTTTCTTTTTTCTACCATGAGTTGCCTTGTTCTCACCAGAAGCATCCACTTAGAACCTTCTAGGAATTGCCAAATCTGACCCTTTTGGCTCAGTTAGTTTTTGTCACCTACCTAGATGCGGCTGATGGGTAAGGATAATCAGACAGTCCTTCCAGGTCAACACCGTTAAACAATATTTTAATGTGGAAGTCATTGTATCTGTGCCTCAGTTCAATTCATACTGTTCACAAAACCTGGTTCAATGCCAGATGCCCCGAAGATGGCAGGAAGCCACCCTCTCCTGTCTTCCAGAAGCTACAGTACGGGAAAGCACACAGCAGAAAGAGGCTGGTGTTTAGAAACTCAGGTGGATACTTCTTACATTCCAATGGCTGCTTTACCTGGTATTTTTATACCCATTATCTTATTATTTGAGGTTTTCCATCAAGCCATCCACACGGTGTGCATATCATTATAATTCCATTTTCATCATAAACTGTGATATTTCTTTTCCATGAAACACCCCCAGGGGCTCTGTCATCCTCAGGCCTCCCCGTTTCCTGTTCCCTTGAGTGACTTTCCTCCTACCCGCTGACGTCTGAGGCAGGGGGAGGTTTCCCGCCCTTCAGCATTCTCCTCGCTGCATTATTATTTTACACTTCTTACTTTTTGAACTAGAATTTGTTCATCTTCCAAATGCCTCTGCCAATTTTCCTGGCTTCTAAAAAATTAATCTCAGTTATTACTGTCGTATAAACAGAAAGGGGCTCTCCTCTACCTTCCGTGTGTCACTTCTCTTCTGGCGCAGCAATCCGCCTGTGCTGTTGGACTCCTTCCTTCTCCTCTCCATACACCCATCTCTTCAACTCTAAGCACAGCTGCTTCCTTCCACCAGCAGCTCTCGGGATGGACAGGGAGGCATTCTGAGCAAGAGCCTGAGCGCTGGCTGAGTACACTTGGGTCTGCTTCTACCAGCCTGGAGCTCAGTGCTGCAGGAGTAAGAAATTTAGGCCAAAACCTTTCCCCAATAAAGGAAAGGCCTGAGGTGTATAGAGAGATGGCAGCAGGTCCCCATCTACTACTAGTCCCCCTTTTATTACCAGCGAATTATATTTCCACAGTATCCTTTATTCGCCTCTTCACATGCTTCATCTCTCTGCAGATATTTGTTAGACCAGGGTTCACTGATGCACAGATACTGAGGAGAAGGCAGGCATACCCATAAGCAAGCACAGCCCATTTTGGAAAATGCTGCCATGGGGTTATCCTCAACATCTGCAGAGACACATAATGGAAGAACTTCTTCTGTGGAGGATTTGGGAGGTGGCTTTGTAAAAGCGGCAATGGCTGAGCTGACTGGGGCCTTAGGAGGGTGTGTAGGAGTTCATCTCTCCTGAAAAGTATGCTTTGACCAAAGGAAATGAAATGCGTGTACAAAGGGAGTCTCCATAAGAATCAGAGGAACTTACAGAGTAATATCCAAACTCATGAGTCTGCCCATGCCCTGGAACCCGGGACCCCTTGCTAGAATGTAGGTTCCATGAGGGTGAGGTCCTGGATAGCTATTTCAGTGAACTTGGACCCCATTACCTATCTTTCTGCTCCTCATGTTCCACACACACCAGCCCCTTAGGTTATCGACAGGTACCTGGCTCTCCCAGCCTTAATCTGTCCACACTGCTTCTTCTATCTGGAATGTTATCCCTTGTTGCTGAATTCCCACATATCCCTCAAAATGCAGCCAGAATTCAGCTCTGGGCCATTCTGCCTCCTTCCCCAGCTGGGCAGAGTCCTCCAGTCTCTGCTGTGTCCCCCTGGGACCCACCTTGGTCTGCCTGTTAACTCGAATCTCTGTTCCCCAGGTTGAGAGCCAGAAGAGGGTCCTTAACCCATTGTTCCCAAGGCCTGGCCAAGGGGTTGGCTCTTAGAGGGTGGACAATGAGTGTTACTGAGTAACTGTGAGGTGTGACTGGCCCTGAGTGGCAGGAAGTGTGCTGCCAAGAAAGGGTTGCAGCCATTGACCATGGAGAGGACAACCCCCAGGCAACAGGGATCTTACTTTAACTTTTTCCCATAGTTCAGATCCTCCCCCCCCCCCCCCCCCCCCCGGCCCCGCCATCTGCCTATCTGTCTCACCCATGTCTTTGTGAGTCATCCCATTCAGATATGAAGCTGCCGTTCCTGTGGGTGTGCCATCTTCCTTTTCAATCTTACTTGCAGCGTTAGTTGGCTGGGATGCTGTGACAACACCCCACACACTGGGTGGCTAACAACAGACATTCATTTCTCAGCCTGGAGTCCAGAAGTCCAGAATCAAGGTGCCAGCAGAGATGGTTCCTCTTGAGGCCTCTGTCCTGGGGTTATAGATGGCCATCTTCTTCCTGTGTCCCCATGTGTGTCTGGGTCCCAATGTCCCTTTTTTGATAAGGACCCTAATCCTATTGGATTAGCTCTGACCCTAATGACCTCATTTAATTGAATTATATTACCTTCAAATGCAGTCACATTCTGAGGGGCCAAGGGTTAAGGTTTCAGCTACTGATTAAGGGGAGAGACAAGTCAGCCCATCACACCTGCCATTTGCTTTTGCTCTGTTCCTCTTTGTTCCTCTGAGGAATTCAGGCAAGTAACTTCTTTCCCGTCTGGCCTCCGTGCATCTCACCCCACTGTGTGTGACCACGCCCTGTTCAGCTGCAGCCACACTGCCTTTGTCTAGTTCTGCTTTTGAGTCCACAGTCCCTATTCCTCCCCATGTCCCTGGATCCCTGACTCACTACTTCCTCTCCTTTTACCACCCCAGGTGGCTCCCCTTCACTTATTTACCTTGGCTGGTGTTATTGGCTTCTTCCTTTTATTTCCCCTTTGCCTCTAGTACTTAACACCAGGCCATCTGTGCCAGACTTGTTGTTGATTCACCAACCTCTTCCAGCCCCTACTATGTGTCGGCACTGTGTCTGCATGGTCATGGCAGTTAAAGATGATGGGTCCTGAGTCCTACCATACAGGGCTCAGACTCCTAGCTGCACAGGGGATTCTGGTGTCTCAGTGTATGTCCTGCCCAGATAATGCTGGTGGAGCTGTGACAGAGCCCCAAGGAGACAGAAACTCCCACCTGCTCCCCATCTCTACTTCTTTGCTCCCCACTGACACTCACACAGAATTGTCCCCCAACGGGATCTTCTATTGTCCTGTGTGCTGCAGGAAAGCTGGGCCCATTCTCTCTAACTTTCCTGCTGCAGCCAAGAGCAAATAGCCTGATACAGTGAGCACATGGGGCTTGAACCAGATGAACTGGGTACAAATCCTACTCAATGTGCAAAGAGAAGGAGATTTTCCAATCTTCCTGATCCTCTGAGGTAAGAATGGTACTACCCACCTCAGATGGGACAGATTGCTCCTCCTCCCCACTCCCTGCTCTGTCCAAATATTCCTCTTCCTCCTCATCATGCCTGTCTCCTCCCAACTGGATCCTAAGCCCTACCACCCCCGGGGCCAAGACTGGGAGAACAGTTTTTCTATTCTTTCACTCCCTCTTCTACTAGTCAGCTTGTTCCTGCTGCTGACCCTGCCTTCCCCAGTTTATCTCTCAATTCTGCAGGAGGGCCGCAGACCCCACCCTCCCTGGGAAACTTCTGACCTTGGCCTCCCCTGATTCTGAAGTTTGCACAACTCAACTGCAGAGGACGTAGGTCTGATGGTCATTGTTTCCTGTTTTCACAATGGAGAGATTGACTCAGGACATTGAATAGGTTTCTCCTAGGCTGCACAGTAAGAGTTTCCCACTCTCTTTCTTCATCTGGGCTTTGGAACAATGTTAGTATTTTCCTGTCTCATTTATGAATGGTTTTCCAGAGGATACTGGCCACTGGTACTGTCACCAAAATGCAAATCAGGGGTGTGTGCTGTGGGAGTGAAGGTATTTATTTTCCTTTCTGTAAAGGAATCTTCACATAAGAGTGATACATGAGTAAAGGTGAGGGGCAGTCTTTGTCGGGGGTGGGGGAAGGGGGCGTCCCAGAAGTCACCATGGAGTCAGCAAGTCCCCTGGCCATCCCTGGGACACCTTGGATCCTGGTGGTCCTCGCTGAGCCTGAAGAAGAGATCAGCTTTCCGGTGTGCAGTTAGCCCCCGCCTGACCCAGCCTCATTAGGCAGCACAATTAGTCATGGCGCGAGCAGGTGATCCTGTTGGAGGTGAGGCATCTGGAACCCCACATCTCAGCACATCTGGAGAGGAAAGAAAAACACAACCAGCAGCAAGGCGTTGGTGAATGTCAGCTGTTTATTGACTTTCCTATTTGGGAGCAAAATACTCAGCAAAACAACTGGCATTTGGCTGTGAAAGCCCACGTCTGGTGGCCAGGCCCAACGGAGGAGCGGCCAGGTTGGAACGGGCCTCACCTGGGCGCTCGAGCACTTCCTGAGCCCTCCTGCCCCCTGCGAGCATTGCTGCAGAACCCGCAGTAATGAACTCACTGCTGTCGCTACACTAAACACCAACAGTACGGGGTATTTTAATGGACATATTGCTTTAAGTGGAGCGTTCACCATCTGTGCAGTCCCTCATTGTGAATGCAAAAAGAACATATTTCACAATTACATCTGTAAGTAATGATATAAGTAATTTAAATGCATGTATATGTTCACACAATGCAGCAGACAGCTGGGAAGCTTTCCCCCCACTCTTATGTTTCAGGCACAAATCAAGGGAAAATGTTCTCCCGTTCCTTATAGAGCGCAGATCCCATTTACACAGAGTTGTTCTTGCAGGAGACGAGGTTTTGTGCCCCCGCTGCACCTAGGAGTTGAAGGCACGCTCCATAAACTAGATCAGAGTCATTTCCACAACGCTCGCCTTGTCTCGTCCAAATCCCCCCTGGCTTGAGTGACAGCTTGGCAGATGCCAGGCATTAGATTTATCAGTTTCAATAGATGTTCATGGGAGACTAGGTCGGTGGGGTGGGCTGGCCCTGCTTTTACTCCCTGCCCTGGAGACCAGACAGTAAGAAGTGCTTCCACAAAGGAGGGACCGGAGGGCAGTCAGTGTGCCCACTGGATGGCACAGAGACTCTGCCAAGAAAGGCCAGGTTGCTGGGCGGAGGCTTGGCACAAACACAGAATGAATGCTTGTTGGGGCCGGGGTGTGGGTGCGGGAGGGATGGACTCTCGAAGCTGGTGGTTAGGACACATGGCACCAAAGCCAGGGCAATGATGCTCAGTGGCGGACTGGGGACATGGCCGCATTGCTGGGTCCAAGCTCAGAGGCAAGGTCCAGAGGACGGCACCCAAAATATGGAGCAATGTCAAGTAACCAATGCTCACGTGACTTCTGGGGTGACCTCACAGGGACATCTGCCAGACAGCCACTCTGATATCTACTTTCCTCTTCAGAAAATTCAATCTTTGAATACCAGCGTGTCACAGACAGCACAGACAAGATGGTGGCTGTTTTGAAAGAGATTTTTTTTTTAACCTATCACCAACACAAACAAACAAAAATATTTGCTTTGTGTGATGCCCAAGCCGTGTAAGAAGATAGAATTGTTGAAAGGCTCCGGCATTGTCCACACTCTAAGCCAGAGATGGAGGGGCTTATAAATCTCCGTGTGACATCACAGCCATTTTATGTCTATATGCTCCATATTTATCAGGCCTGCTTTTTTGGGCATCTGTGACATAGCTGACAGAGTGGATTTGCATGGGGACTGATGTTACCATTTGCTACGACTCCCCATGGAGATGCTTCCTGAGTTCGCTGCGGTTTTGATTTTTTTAACTGCTTGTAGGCAATGCATTTAGATGTTTTTCTCAGACAAAGGTGCTAGCTCTCGCACTGATGCGAGGTTTATTCTTAGAACATTATTCGCAGCTTAAAAATAGGAAGAAGTTGCGCAAAGGGATAAAATTGTATGAAGAATTCCGTGTTAATAATTCATTTTTATTGACTGTTGCTCACAAGGACTCATGGGAGAGGTCAAACCTTTTGGCTTTGATTTAGCAGATGCTATTGCAGACATATATTTAGATTAAGAAAAACACTATTTAGAATCTTTAACTATTAAAGGGCTACCTGTTTTTCGCCAATATTAATTTTTTTAGAAGAACTTACAACTCAATTCATTCTTAATTTACTACTTATGCCAAATTGTATCAAAATTGCCAATGGATTGAATCTTCAAAGAAACTGAGTTTCCTTTCTAATTACACAGTCCACCTAGATGGGTTCAAAATATCGAGTCAGCAGAAGTGAATGTGCTAACCTGGTCCACTTGGCCCTACAGCAACAACAATTTAGTCCACAGCAAGGTTGCCACAAGGTTGCAACTTAATGTTGCCTTGAGATGGTTAGAGAAATGACACCATAAACTCTGCAGAATTTGTAGCTTCTAGAGGGGAATTGATGAATATGTACCTTGCATAAACTCTCCTGGATGCTTGAGCTTGAGCTACTGGTGAGGCCATAGAGAGTTCAGACCTTTGTCTCAGACTCAGGTTGGTTGACCTCTTCTGCCTCAGTTTCCTTAGCTGCAGAATGAAGACAAATGAGAGCCCTCCCTGACCTCATGCGCACAAGGTACCTAAAAAAGTACCTACAAGTAACGAGGCATGCTCCTCAATATGAGTCATCACTGATAAGTGAGGTTTAGGGTGTTAGTGGGGAGGAAACATAATACTTCATCAGTGTCTCAAGACTGACATTGTAAGGAATTTGTATCAAGTGTAATTGTGCCCTTCAGCTCAGACACAAAGTAGAAAGAAGGCTGTGCCATTGGGGATGGGGTAGCAGGCACTTCCTGATGCAGGACGTGGGAATTCCATCTGGGTGAATGAGCTGTTGAAATGCAAGGTCCATACGCCTCAGACCCAGGGGAGGAAACCACGAGTTTGCCTGGGTTGGTTAGAAGGGCCAACATACTGGAGTTGTCACTCAACATTCACCAGTAGGGGAAAAAAAGGGCAAACACAATGTAATCAAATTGAGGAAATGAGTAAGGCAGCAGATGTGAATGAAGGTGGAGGAGAGACACAGAACACCTTTCCTCTCTATAGTTTAGGGGGAAAAAATGTTTTTTACGACCTCATGAAACATGTCAGAATGTCGGCACTCATGTGTGGCCCAGGGAAATCTGACACTGGGCATGTAGTGGGTTTGAAGGCTCTTTCAGATGAAGCCAGTCAAACATCCAAATAGGCCTTTCTGGGCATGTGCCAAATGGTACGGTGGTGCTTTTAGCAAAGTGAGACAATGAAGCAGGAGTAACTTGTTGATTCAGTGGTGACCAGTTTACCAGTTTGTGGAGAAGATAAGTCATTAACATGAACATAACTTTCTCAGAGCAAATGTTTGCCTTGTAGTTTAAGAATTGATTTGCAAATGACAGGGTACCAGGAGTATTTAAAGTTCTGGGCACAAGTCACATTATTTTTCCTGGTATTGATGAATTGAGACTTTTTTTTCTAATTCTGAAATATAAAGGGAAAGTGAAGAAACTTTCTAAGCTGTTGGAGGAGCCAACTCCTAGAAATCCTCGTAGCCTCCCCTGAAAACACACAGGATTTGTGGCTGGCTTGAGGCCATGATGATTTCGAGCAGATAGGAGTTTATCCAGACATTCTAGCTATCTGGCCTTTTAAGCCAGTGACAACAGAGTGCTTCGAGCAGGTGAAGTGTGAGTCCCTGTAGATAGCAGAGCAGCTGTGCCTCTTACCCGACTCCTTGCCTACTTACCACGCTGTGTTAGAGCTTGTGTTGAAGTTTGGGGAATGACAGATGAACTGCATGGAAAACCTGCAGAAGAAAGGCGATAGGGCAAGGTCAAGGGGAGGTCGTGGAGAAAACAAACCAATAATAATAGCCTTAGTAAATGGGGGTGTGAACAGCGCACTGGTAAACAGATTAAAGCCCTCACCCAAACCCAATAACCTAAAGCTGGCAAGGAGTCGGGGTGCCATGCAGGCAATAGGGGGCCAGATGCAACTTTACTGCTGGAATGGGATTCTCACTCGGGGACCCTGGAGTCGAGTGTGATTGTCTGAGTTTACTAATTAAGCAGCCATTAAGAACACCTACATTAAATAGTGGATTCCATATGGAAATCAGGGGCTGCCTGCCAGGGGCCAATTCCTCATCTCCCATGGACAGGTCTATTACTTATCATGTGACAAACGGGAAAGATGCCCAGGGCAGGCGGCTCTCAGACCAGCATTGCTCCATTTTTATGCTGCTTTAAATATTCACATTTGGGAACTTAGAGGGCCTTTGGAATGATCAGTTTAAGGAATTCAGTAAGGAGCTGTAAACAGTATTTTAATCCATTCTCCCTATAGACATATATTCAAATTGGATATAGTGACAATTTCACATACATAAAGGTAATAGATATTGGTGTTGACTTCATGGGAATACCCACTGATATCCCAATAATGAATGATTTTCATAATCTCCAAATAACTCACATGTCTTCAATTCTCAGTTTTTAAAAAATAATTTCTGATTACACTTTCCTAAATATATAGAGTGCCCCCAAAATGTGTGATACTTTACCAGCTGATAGCTCAATTTTAAAAATGGAATGTATTTTAATAAACACTGCCTTTATAATTATTCAAAGTGTGTACATACATTTTTTTTGGGACAACCTATATTTCACCCCATAATTTGAATATTGGTGAAAGAAAGAAAAAATGATGACAATAAGTTTAAAGACTTTTCTTTCTTCTAGTCAATATTCAGAATAGGAAATGGCACAAATGAATTTGAATGTTTATGCTGTTCTACATGGTGTAAAAGAGACATTTTCAGATAATTTTGCCTTTCTTTTAGGCTTTGGTGAATAAATAGGTTATATATTCATTCATCATTCAAAAATGCAGGTATTGAGTGCCTGCCAAATGCCAAAGAACATTGATTGAAATCAATGCAAATGTGTTTTTGGGGAGGGAAAACTAGATGAGGAAAAAATTAAAATTTTAAAAATTCAGTGGCAATTGTTCTGGAATTGAATATGCCTGGGTAGTATTGGGATATCTGAACAGAGGAACATTACAAATAAACCCAAATATGACAAAATGATATAAGCAGGAAATAGAAAAAAAAAGCAGACTGTTCTCATAAAGCTGGGAAAAACATGTAATAAACAAAATTATTGGTAAAGACAAAAGGAATTTTTAAAATAAATTTTATTGATTTTTTACAGAAGGAAGGGAGAGGGAAAGAGTTAGAAACATCAATAAGAGAGAAACATCGATCAGCTGCCTCCTGCACACCTCCTACTGGGGAGGTGCCCGCAACCAAGGTACGTGCCCTTGACAGGAATCAAACCTGGGACTCTTCAATCCACAGGCCGATGCTCTATCCACTGGGTCAAACTGGTTAGGGCAAGACAAAAGGAATTTTGAATAAGTCCTGTTCTGAGCAACAGAAGAGCAGATTACCTATTTTCCCAATTCCAAGACCTGGTTGGATTCTAACCTGGCTCCCAGAGAAGGACTTAAGGAAATGGGGCCTCTGAAAGCTCCCTAAATATTGTCTTCCAAGAGTTCTGAGGGCTGCATACACTCTGCAAATACTGGCTGCCGAAAAAGTCCTGGAGCTAATTGTTCTCTGATTAACTAGATATCAGAGGATTGTGATCAGATTTTGAATATTATTTTAGCACCTTTAGAAAATATCATCCAGTTGCTGCTTAGCCTGAAGATTAAAAATGCCACCAAAACCAAATAGACTCAAGAAAAAGCATCAAGCAGAGACATCCTAATTTATAACTATATATTACCATCATATACACCATAGATATATACACACACACATATGTGTACCCACATATACCACATGTAGGTGTCACCATTTGAAAAATACTTGAAAACCTGTCCTAGGATTGTCCATTGTGGTCCTAGTTTGGGGCACCTCTCAACCCAGGTTCTGGAGGAATTCTCCACAGAATGACCTCAGAGCAAGCTCATGTGTGAAGGGCCTTGGTCCCCAGCTCTGGCTGCTTATTTTCTCTGTGCTCACATCATCTGCTTGTCCCTCCCACCCAACCAGTGAGGTAGGCAGAACTGGAACAGTGATTTTTTTTCCCCTTAAGGAAACTGAAGTCAGTGATCTTAAGTTACTTCTTCAGCTGGTAGTTGACTCCAGATTTTCTGTCTGCAAATCCCATGGGTTCTTGTTTTATTTTTATTTATTTTTTAAATTTTGTTTTATTGCTTAAAGTATTACAAAGAATATTATTTATGTTTCCTTCCCCCTCGCCACCTCCCTTGACATTCCCCTGGCCTCCCCTACCCCCCAGTGTCTTATGTCCATTGGTTATGCCTGTGAGTTCTTGAGGTGGGTCTGTCTGCTGGTACTTACTTACTGATTACAGGAGTGTCGTGTCCCCCTGCTCCCAATCACGGTAAGCCTTAGGATTATTGAACTTGGCCACCTGGCCTAAAACAGAAACACTGATGATATTTTTGTTCTATTTTGGGCCTTTTAAATGTGCACTTCAGAAATTTGTTAATTGTCTTCATTGGGGTTCCCATACTGTGCAAATATTGGCCAAAAGACGTAACATTGCCAAGTAGTGAGTAAACAATAAAAATACGAACATTGAATAAATGCCGTCTCTAATTTCCTGGATTCTAATAATCATTTAAAGACCAGAAGCTTGGCAGGTGCAGATTCTGCTTTCTTTCTTTATGGATTTGCCGTTTTTGGTATTATAATTAAGAAATCTTTCTTATCCCCAGAGCTGAAAGATTTTTCTCCTATATTTTCTTTTGGAAATTTTGTAATTTTAGGTTTTATATTTAGGTCCTTAACCTATTTTAAGTTTATGTTTGTATACAATCCAAGGTATGACAAAAAGTTCTTTTTTAATATGATTCTCCGATGTTTCAGTATTATTTGTCAACAAAAATTATTTTTCTCCACTGGATTTTCTTGTAACCTGGTCAAAAATCTATTGGGCATGGGTGTGTATGTCTATTTCTAGACTATTCTGTTTTATTGATCTAGTTGTCTATCTTTAGCCCCATATCACATTCTTTTGATTCTGTAGCTTTATAGTAAGTCTTGAAATCAGGTAGTGTAAGAAGTCTAGAAACCATCTGTCAATTTCTACCAAAGACTGCTGATATTTTTAGAATGTTGTATATCTCTTTTCTATTGAACTTCCTTAATTTTTCTCAGCAGTATCTTGTAGTTTTCAGTGTACCCATCTGGTATACTGAAAACTTATCTCTAAGTATGTTCCAGACATAACGTTACATATTTTATGCTTTTGATGTTGTTATAAATGATTTAAAAAATTTTAATTTTCAATATATGATGATAGTATATAGAAATGCAATTGATTTTTCTATATTTACTTTGTGTTTTGCAATCTAGCTCACTAACTGTTAGTTCTATTAGACTTTAAAAAATACTTTTTAAATTTCTATGGGATTTTCTACATACCGTATACTATGATGTCCATCTGAGAAAAATAAAGATAGTCATAAGTCTTTCATTATGCTTAGGGTGCCCTTTTTTCATTGTTTTATAACTATATTCTCCAGTATAATATTGAGTAGATGTAATGAGAGCCGATATTCTTGTCTTATTATTGATCTTAAGTGGAAAGAATTCTCTTCTGTCATTAGATCGAAGAAGACTAGCTGTATTTTTTAAAACCATATGCTTTATCTGTTTGAGGAAGTTCTCTTCTATTCCTACTTTATTTTCTGGACCAGACTTTGGTCTCCCTCAATAAATGTGTGTAATAGAAAAATGGTGTATTCTACTCTTGTTTGTACCAATTCAGTACATTTAGTTAGTAGTGTTGGTCAAGTCTTCTGTATGCTTACTGCTTTTTGTCTACTTGTTTTGTCAATTAATGAGGTAGAGGTTTGAAATCTCCAATTATAATTGTGGATTTTTCTATTTCTCCTTACAATTCTACTAGTGTATGCGATTTGAAGCTTTGTTACTAGATGTATAAACATTTAAGATTATGTCTTGTTGATGAGTTGATCCTTTTATTATTATAAAATGGCCATCCCTGAAAAAAATATTTGTTCTGAAGTTACTTTGTGTGATATTAATATAGTTGCTTAAGTGTTTTTAAAACTAATTTTATGGTGTATCTTTCTCCATTTGAAAACTTTTATCCAACTTGTGTCTTTATATGTAAACTGAGTTTCTTCTTGGCAGACTATAGCTATTTTTGTCTGTAAATACATACAGGGTGGGCAAGAGTAAGTTTTTAGTTGTTCATATGGGAAAAGACATGCAGGTTACAATGATTACAATAGCTTTATTAACTGTGTTTAGTGTACTCACAACTGTAAATATACTTTTGCCCATCCTGTAACCCAATTTGACAATCTCTGCCCTTTCAGTGGAGTGGTAATAACATTTATACTTAACGTCATTATTGTTACTGTTGAGTTTAAATCTATTTATTGCTATTGTGTGTTTTTTTTTAAATTTTAATTGTACCACCCATCCATCCTTTTTTGTCTTTGTTGTCTTTTTCTGTCTCCTTTTGGACTATTTGGGCATTTTATTATTTCATATTATCTTTTGTTGGCTTATTAGTTTTAATACTTTGTGCTTTAATGGTTGCTATAGGGTTTATGGTATCCATCTTTCACTTATAAAAGTTTATTCAAGTAATATTTGATCACCTCACATATGGTGTAAAGCCTTATAAAAGTATAATTTAATTCTTTCCTCTCAGACTTGTACTACTGTTGTCATATATTTTATTTCTACATGTTATAAATCCCTGACTACATTATTTTTTATTTTAAATAGTTAATTATCTTTTAAAGAGTCTTAAATAATAAGAAAACTGTCTTTTATATTTACCCACATAAATATTCCAGTAGTCTTCATTTTTTATGTCAATTAGTAACTCTGAGCTGGAACAATTTTCCCTCATCCAGAGGATGACTGGTAATATGTGGAGAATCATGGCCACACCTCATACAAAAATTAACTCAAAATGGATAACAGATTTAAATTTAATGCATAAAATTATAGAACTTTTAGAAAAAACATAGGAGAGAGAAATGTTTAGAATCTAGCTTGAGTCATAAGAGAAAAAATGATGTAATTGGACCTCATCAAAATAAAAAATATTTGCTCTTCAAAAGCTTATATGAAGAGGATGGAAAAACAAGCTACAAGCTGTTATAAAATATTTGCAAACTACACATGCAACAAAGAACTAGTTTTTAAATATATAAAGAACTCTCATAATTTAACAGGAAAAAAAGCAAACAATCCAATTAGAAAATGGACTAAAGATATGAACAGTCTTTTTCATTGGAGAGAATATACAAATGGCAAAGAAGCATCTACTCTAATAAAAGAGTAATATGCAAAATCACTCCAAGATACCTAAGCCACGCCCACCAGCCAAGCCAAGCCCCCAGCCAATCAGAGTGACTGCATGCAAATTAACCTAAACAAGATGGAGGCCGGCAGCCATGGAGCTAGAGCAAACAGGAGGCTTCCACTGCAATTGCCTGCCTAGGCTGGCTGGGCCTCTGCTCACAGCAACAATGTTTCAATTATAGAAGCCACAGAGCTGAAGCAAACATGAGGCTTTGTTACCTGCCTAGGCCTCCATTCAAGGTAACAAAGTTTCAATTATAGAAGATAAATAAACCCCAGAAACCTGATTCCAACCAGCTTCGCTGGTATGTTGGGTCAATGAGAACTGTGGGCAGCCTGAAAATGGCCCTCAGCCCTTCACCCAGGCTGGCCAGGTACCCCAGTAGAGACCTGAACCCTGAAGGGTGTGGGAAACCTGAAAACAACCCTCAGACCCTCACCCAGGCTGGCCAGGTACCCCAGTAGGGATCCGAACCCTGAAGGGGCTGTGGGCAGCCTGAAATGGCCCTCAGCCCCTCACCTAGGCTAGCAACACCTCTATGGAGTGAGGGTTCCTACTGGGGGACTTGGCCAGCCTGCAAACAGCCATCTGCCCCTCACTCAGGCTGGCCAGGCATGCCAGCAGGTGGACATCCCCCAAGGGGTCCCAGACTGTGAGAGGGCACAGGCCAGGCTGAGAGACCCCCCTGAGTGCACAAATTTTCGTGCACTGGGCGCCTAGTATTAAATAATACTCAACATTGCTATCATGTAAATGCAAATTAAAAACACAATGAGCTCATACTACAGGTTAATAAGAAAGTTAACATTAAAAATAGTGACAGTATCTTTATTTGCCCTTATCTTCATATTTTTAGCGCTATATGATATAATGCAAGGGCACAAATCCACTTTTCTAGATCAATGATCATACTTAAACTGAAAAATGTGGCACAATTCAATTGTCAAAAGAGAGATATGCAAGATATCCCCCCAAAATGTATATATACTTTAACAGCTGATAGCTCAATTTTGAAAACAAAGTGTATTTGAATAAACACTGCCTTTATAATTATTCCAAGTGCGTGTATACATGTTTTTGGGATACCCCACATTTAAAATAACACATAATGACCACATAAATGTAGGTGAAAATGTGATTCACACATACATTGGTGCTGGGTATATAAAATGGTGCAGATAATCTGGAAAAGAATTTTGTAATTCTTAAATTTTTTTTTAATTAAACATGCAATTACCATACAACTTCAAAATTGACCTAGTCAGCAGCAATCTCAGGGAAATAAAAATATGCTTACACAAAAACCTGTATGCAAATATTCATATTCCCATTTTGTAATATCCCAAACTGGAAAACAGCTCAGATATCCTTCAACAAGTATATGATTAAACTGGGGTCTGTACATGCCATGGAATAGTCCTTAATAAAGTAAATAAAATATGGAAAAGCACAAGAACTTGAATGTCCATGTAATTATCCTGAGTGGGAAAAAAAGCCAACCCCAAAAACTACTTACTATGTGATTTCATCTATATAACATTTTTAAATTACAATATTTTAGAAATGGAAAACAAATTAGTAGTTTTTAGGATAGCAAGGGGTGAGGAGGAGAAAGGTGGGTGTGGTAAATAACTGGCCACAGGAAGGATCCTTTTGGTGATGGGCTTTTCAACATTTTTACTGAAATAGTTACCTACACGTGATAAAACTGATAGAACTAAAAAAACACAAATAAGTGAATACAAGAAAAATTGGCTATATTTGTGGAAATTTGTTATGGAAGCAATAGAAAACTAACACAATACTGTATGACTTCACATCAAGTTAAGGATAAGCAAAATCACCTGATAGAAATCAGAACAGTGGTTGCCAATGTGGACAGACAGGGATTGACTGGGAACAGGAATGACAGGGTGTTCTGGTGTGATGGAAATGTCTTTATTTTGATAGAGCCTTGGATTACACAGACATATGCATTTGTCAAAACTTATCAAACTGTATACTTTAGATCTGTGCATCTCATAAAATGTATATTATATGGGAGCAAAAAAATTGTATCTGATTATAACTTGAAAATTTGATAAAATGTTCTGAATATTTTGTAGCTAAATGAATTCTGGTTGAATTATTTCTCTAATTCATAATGAATACTGAATTCAGACTTAAATGTTTTCACTCAGTTGTTAATATTTGTGTAAAAATTTTATAGTACAAAGTGATCTCTTTATTCTCTACACATAAGAACCTAAGTGACCTAATGATTGAATGACCAGTCGACCAGTCATTATGATGTGCCCTGACCACCAAGGGACAGATGCTCAATGCATAGGATCAAGCTCCCTCCTGTCTGGATCAGGCTTGCGGGGATTGGGCCAAAACCGGTTATCTGACATCCCCTGAGGGTCCCTGGATTGCGAGAGGGTGCAGGGCCGGCTGAGGGACCTCACTGGTGCACAAATCCGTGCACCAGGCTTCAAGTTAAATAATACATGAGAAATAGGTGGTGGTAAGGACCAAATATACTTTGCATTTGTTTATGGTTCTTCAATTTACTGGCTCTTCATTTTCAGTAATTCACTTAGCCTCTCTGAGCTTCAGTTTCTGCCTTGACCAAGGGGGTATTAATGCTGACTTTGCAAATGTATTGTGCAGACAAATGAGAAGATATACAAAACACTTCATATATAGTAAGTTTTTAATCAGCTTGATGGCTCTTATGATTTAAAATCACTGATATTTGTGACATCATTTATGTAATGACATAAAAATTAATCTAATGGAAATCTTAAAAAAACAGGTGAATAAAAACTCTACTTTTAGGATTATATTGGCTCCTCATTTTAAGACATCAACTATGAGTGGGGGTATCTTATGTCAAATGTGTATTTCCAGACACAATGGGCTTCCTGCTCAATCCATTTCGGGAGATGCGAGTAGTCATGAAATCAAAGTGTTATTGAAATGCCTACATGACTCACAGAGTTAAAAATGGGGTAGTTCACATAGAACTGCTTCTGGAAACAGCAGAATGAGCAGTGGGACTCTGATCGGACACAGTTGGACGTCCACAGCTGTTATTAAGCAATGTGGTGGAAACGGTTGCAATGAATCCAGCCATGGCCTTTCATGTGTGGGAAGAAGAAGCTGTGTGTGCTGTTCGAGACTCTGTCTGGGCACTTCAAGGCCCCGTGAGTGGGTCCTCATACACTTGGTCCTCACCAGTGACCTCCCAGCACCCTCTCCTGGAGCTGTGCCACGTGGAAGGAATGCCAGGCAGAGAGGAGCTGCGTTATCCATGTCTCTGCCACAGCTGGGCTATGCCACGGTCATGAAACAGGAATTGGATTTCCTCATTTTAACTAATATTTTATATTTTACTCTGATTGTGTGGAAGTACCTCGTAGTGTCTGAAACACCTTTTTCATGAATGTCTTGGAGTTTTAAAAAGCCCAGCAGCATCACGGAGGCACAGCTGCTGTCTACAGAAATTTGTTTGCACACACCCTGCTTTGCTGTGCCCATGTGGACTGTTCATAAATATGCTGAAATGGAGAATTAAAATGAAAGGATTGGGGGAGATAATTTTTTCCTTCTATGTGAAATTAGGACTATGAAAGAATAAACAATGGCCGCTTCTCATACTGTTAATTATCTCTAGAACGAAGCATCTCAGCAGATGCCTGTGGGTCTGTCTGGGCGTCGGTCTCCAGACTTCAATCAGCGTGTGAGTCACAGTCAGTGAGAGAGACACTGCTCAGGCTGCATGAGAGGGGCATAAATACGACGTGTCACTTGCTATCATAATTAACTGCGTGGTTCAAATATTTCGTATCTGCTTTCACAATAGGTAATATAATTTACCGTTAATAGGATTAAAATGTCTTTTTTAAAATAAAAAGGGTAAATACTCCAGTGGTTCAAACTGCTTTCTATTTGTTTTGTACTGATACGTATTTTACCACAGGCGACGTCTTTCTCCCTTGCAGAAAAAAAATAATGAGGAAAATTGGAGATAATTTATGTGGTCCAGAGGCAAATGCTTTTCATGATTATTATTTTTCCTTTTGCTCAATAACAAAGTGGTCTCTTCCCAGGAAGCATTGGGGAGAAAACAGACTGACTTTCTAGCTGTTGTACAATTTTAAAGATCTGAGGTAAAGTAAGAAAAAGAAACGCAAAACATCATTGCATGAAGACAGGAAGTTTCCCCAGGAGAATTCAGGAGAATTAATGCTAGCAGTTCAGAAACCTCTGAACAGAAATGTGCCAGTGTTCAGGTTACTTCTCAAAACTGATAATTGAGAGAAAGGGAGGTTTGCTTAGATTTTTTTTGAAAGGCCATTCCATTTTATATCTCCCGTGGCTTGCTCGACACACTGTCACTCAGCTGACACAAACCAATGCAGGTTAGGAAACTCATTACAACTCTGAACTTGGGCAATGTTCAAGCAGGTCAGAAATTACAACCCAACACCTGGGGCATGCTGGCTTCTGAGGAGCCCCGTTTTAATTTTATCCATAAAGAATAAACTGTTGTCCAATGAGGCAACTATCTGAATGTAAGATGCTATGCAATGTAACATATACGAGCACTGATGATGCTCATAAGGGGTTGGTGTGTGGAGAGCGGGGAGAGTGTTAATTATAGATTGGAGACGCGCTGGGATTAAGCTAGATCAGTCCCTTACTCAACTTCACTCAGATGCCAAGTGGCAGAGCCTGGAGTCAAATCCCAGTCTGGAGATATCACTCTGGTGCTTTTCTCGATCTGAGAGGCTGCATTCACGTGTCTCTTTGGAGCGATCTTTTTCCTCCAGTCATGACGGCCAAGTGGAATTTGGCATCAACCATGGGATGTGCTCAGTTCACTGCCTATCTATCTATTGACGTTTCATTAGGGAGCCGTGTGGGTTTGCCAAGGATGAATGAGTTCATTAGCACTGAGACTAATAAACTTTAAAAAGTTAATAATGTGAATATGTTTGATTTGGAATTATGCACACAAGCATTAGAAGTCACTAAAAATGGCCTGCTTCGTGTGCCTAGCTTTCTCTACAATTTCATTGGGGTGATAGACTTGGATTTTCTGAAATCTCAGAATAACATACACTCCCAGTTCCATTTTAGTAGCAGTTTCTCCAATTAATGCATTTCAAAAACAACCAAAATTAACAACAAAAATGAATAAAACAACAAAACAAAGAGTTTTATGTCAGCTGTGAAATTCTTTCCCCATTGTTTTGGTTTATATTTTTATTGGATTCTACCCCTTATTCTGTTTACAGATGTGTTTAGTGAGGGACTGGGATGTGGTGGTGGACTCTCATCTAAATGGTTGAGAGGGGATTTCCATGGTAGGAGCTTGATAATAATGACCTGGGTTGGCTAGGACACTCTTTTCAAGGGTAGCAGGGATCTTCAAAAACAGCTCCCGATGTCCTGCTCTGGGAAATGTTCTGAATGATGTTGCAGTGGACAGGGTGTTGGATTGAGGATACTCATTAAATATGCTGATCCCTATACTTGCTGTCAATACTCCAATGGGAACAATCAAATGGGGAGTCTAGGGGACCCCATGGCACTTTGTGTGGGGACAATAGAGGGAATTATTGGGGTATGAGACTGTCCTGTCAATGATCCCAAAAATATAACTTGCTTTGTTACTATAAATATGAAATCAGTCTGTACATGGTCACCCTCTATAAATAAAGGACCTCTCTGTGCTTTCTTTCCAGATTGGTTCTTAGGTATCAGGAAAACACATGCATGTATTTGCAGGATAGTTAATATAACCCTTCTTTTTTTGATGTTTTTCTTAGCTAACTCACAGCTTCAACAGAAGATAGACCTTGACATCGTCACAATTTGCCAAAATAGGGAAAATGAAAGGGTGGAGGTTAAGAGGGAATAGTGGTTATCCATTAAATAAATGCGAATTTGATGGGGTTCAAGTGAAGGTTATTGTGGGCAAGAGGGCAAGAGGATGGGTTGTCTGAAAAACCATGTAGTCATTAAGGAGTAACCTCCCCAAAACCAGGGCAGGACGTACTTCTGGTCTTACAGGATCTCCTAAAACTGCCCCCATTGCAGTTTTAACAATCTGAGAGGCCTCTGCCTCAGGGTTGTGAGTGTGAACTCTGATGTCATGTTGAATTTGAGCACCACCATTCACTGACTATAGAACAAGAGGCAAGTTCCTTAACTTTTCAGAGTCTTAATTTCTTCATCTGTAAAAGAAGGGGAGTATTAGGACTTGTCTCCCAGAGTGGGGTTGTGTGGATTAAGAGATACTTTATCTAAAGCATATGCCATTACTGCCTGGGCTATGAAGAACAGTCAGTAAAATCCTATCTAACAAAAGAGTAATATGCAAATTAGGTATTACTCTGTCACAAAGATGGCGGCACCCATAGCCACATGATAGAAGCACCCAGTCCGGCTCAGCCCCACCACTGAAGTGGTCAGGTTTGTTAGCCAGGCAGGTGGAGGGAGAGGCGGGGGGTCTGAGGGGGAGAAAAGGTGATCAGAGGGGGCTAGGGGTTCCCTGCCCAGGCCAGAGGTCTTTCCCAGAGGCCTCAGGCATGGGCAAGGGCAGAGCTAATGATGGTGATCAGAGGGGTATGAGGGTGCCCTACCCAGGTATAAGACCTAGGCCAGAAGCCTCAGGACTGGGCAGGGGCAAGGTTGGAGATCACAGGGGCCTGGGCTCCGCAGAGCCAGCAATCAGAGGGGCAGGGGTGAAGCCTGCGATCACAAAGGTCTGGGCACCAGTGGAGCCGGCAAAGCAGGGATCTGGGGGTCCCTTGCCCATGCCTATAGCCTTGGCCAGAGGCTCAAGGGTGAAGTTGGCAAAGCAGGGGTCTGGGGGTCTCAGGCCTGTAGCCTTGGCCAGAGGCTGCCAGTGGGGCAAGGGCAGAGCCAGCAATGGCAGGAGGCAGGATCAGAGCTGGTAATCACAGAGGCCTGGGCTCTGTGAAGCCGGCAATTGGAGGGGTTTGATGGTCCCCTGCCCAGGCCTGTATCCTGGGCCAGAGGTTACAGGCCTGGGCAGGGGTGGAGCTGGGATTGGAGGGGCAGGGGTGGAGCCAGTGATGGGAGTGAATTACAGAAGAAACACCTTTTCTTACTGCTCATTGGCTAAGCTCCCTGTATGCCACTGGTAATATTCTTAGTAACTTGGGTAATAATAATCCCTAAAGGTGATCTAGGGTTTTTCCACCACACTCCTGGAGAAAAAAAATGAAGGTCCACTGCTTGGAGGGCTAAGAAATGTCATATCCAGACCTAGCCAGTTTGGCTCAGTGCATAATGCCTCAACCTGCTGACTGCAGGGTCTGGGTTCAATTCTGACCAAGGGCATGTACCTAGGTTGGAGGCTCCTCCCTGGCCGGGGGCCAGGTTAGGGCATATGCAGGAGACAACCAATCAAAGTGTTCCTGTCACTTTGATGTTTCTCTCTGTTTTTCCCTTCTCTTCCACATTCTCTAAAAATCAATGGAAACATATCCTCAGGAGAAGAAAGAAAGAATGAAAGAAAGAAAGAAAGAAAGAAAGAAAGAAAGAAAGAAAGATCATATCCTATGAAAGATACATCTTGAAAATGCCTAAAGAAAGTTGTCATTTTTTCATGGACTGGAGTCCATGTTGATGGAAATACCTTGGTGGCTGTGGTGACTGGCAGTGGCTTCAGCAGTGGGGTGATGGGGCTGGTGGCTTCCCCTGATTAGCCTGGTCGCCTCCCACAAAGGGAGACCAGACCGTGGCTTAGGTCTGCTTCTCAAGGGGGTCAGGGAGCAGGCCCAAGCCATCAGTAGAACATCCCCTGAGGGCTCCCAATATGTGAGAGAGGGTAGGCTGGGCTGAAGGACCATTCCCCCAGTGCACGAATTTCATGCAGCAGGACCCTAGTATTACTATAACAAGTCCATTTTTTTTTTTGCATCCAGACCCTTTGGTCTCCAGTTCTTCCAATACACCATTGCTGAGCTCAATTTGCTTAGAACACTGCTTTTTATTGTCACTCTCCTGCTGAATGCTTTACTTTGCTGTCCATAGTGATAGGATGAAGTCCAAATTTATTAACTTGGTCTGACATAATATGTGTGTAATACAGTGCAAGTGCATAGCAAGTGCTCCCTCCATACATTTTAGTTTCCGTCCGTCCGTCCATCCATCCATCCATCCATCCATCCAGTGGCCTTCACACGGAGACTGAGAGCCTGTAATACCTTTTCTTGATTCTTCCACCCTTAGATCAACAAACACCTGTCTGGTCATAGTTTCCCTGACTCTACAACAAAATTTTGCTGCAAAGTTAGACTGACTTCCTTGTGCTGCTAAGAATTTTCATTTGCACCTCCCTTGCCCAAACCATCCTCTGTATCATTTAGGTTTTCCCCTCCTACCTCCTGGAGATGAGGGGGTAAGAGCAGAGGTGGATGGGTTTGTTTATTTTTCCTCCCTTCTTCTTGGGATGCTGGCAATGACTGCATTTCTCCCTAGCCAGGCTCCTGGAGGCAACTTGTCCTGCACAGCTTCCAGGCTCAGGGAAGCCTTTTTCCTCCTCCCCTCATCCCTCCCAACTTGGTGAAAGTAATGGTTCGCACCAGTTCCAAGTCCTTCAGAGTTGCTCCACCCTGTTTGTTTCTGTCCATTCCTACACCTCTGCTAGGTGTCTCCTAGCTAAACAGTTTCATGTACTCTCTCCAGTTTGCACTGTTTCCTGCCTCAAACCTCCCAGAATATAAGTTCTTTGCATTGACCAAGGCTCAGCTCAAGTCACACCCTCAACATATTCCTGCCCATAGACATATCATGCGTTTCTGAGCTCATGGCAGCTCATTTGTTGAAATTGTCACCTATAATCAATCAAATACAGCCTTGTATTATCTAACATTACCTTGCACCATGACTTTGCCAGTGGGTTGTTAACTTTCACGTGTTCATGTTGTTAACTTGCAACGGGATGGTGGGCTCCTGGAGGCTCATGTCTGTGTCTTCTCATCATTCACTTGTTCACTGACCTGGAAGTATTGAGCATCATCTGTTGTCCCATACTACCCTGGCCACTAGGACACAGCTAACAACAGGATGGTGTGATTTCTGCCTGTGGATTACCTATTTTCACAGCGACACTGGCATTAGATCATTCATTATAATGCAATAGGATGGACATTTGATAACATGAAAGCAAATAAGATCACTTCCCACCTAGTCCTAAGGAAAAAACAACAAAAAAAAGAGGACACCAACAAAACAGAGAGATATCAGCCAGGTGCAGAGAAGAAGAAATGAGCCTTCGAGGTAGACATATTAACATGTACAAAGGTTAAGGGGGAGTGAAAAGAAGAGAGAGTTTTTGAAAAACTGAGACCAGGATAAAAGGTTGGAGCAAATCCACAGGGAAGCCTGGTGAAGACAATGGTAAGAGGAAACCAGAGGCAGTTGAGTGAATCTCCTAAGTGAAGTGAGGGCGATGGGAACTCACAGAAAGGTATGGACAAGGTGAGGAGTGATCATATTTGCTTTAGGAGCAGGTTGCCTGCATCCTGGAAAATGAACTGTAGGGGGAATGGCCCTTGAGGTGCTTTCTGAAGTAGGATTGAGATGGTCATGCTGGCCTGCCTCCACCAGTGATGGTGCAGTTAGAGCAAAGTGGATGCATTAGGAGATACTCACAAGGGAGAAGCCATAGGTCTGACTCTATGCACAACTGATTGATCAGACATAGAGGGGGAAGGAGAGGCTGGTTGAGGAGTGATTCCAAGGATTGCAGCTTGGACAACTGGGCAGATGTGACATGCAATGAGATATGGAACCTTGGAGGAGAGTGCTTCCAGAATGAAATGGTTGGTCCGTTTCTGAGCATGTAGGATTTGTGGTGCCTCTGAGGTTTCCAAGCATAGGTAACCAGCAGGTGGATGGATAAATGCATGTGGAGCTCGGTAGAGAAGTCTGAACTAGAATTTATCAGCGTAGATTAAATGATGTAGAAAATGTCATTGTATTAACAGCTGTCCCCATAGGGCTCCTGCGTTTATTTAGAGAGAATGGCTTGATAGGCCCCCATAGATTCCATGCTTGGAACTGGAGGAGCCTGGCTATTGTCAGCACTGTCCTGCATGAAGTGGAGAAGGCAGGGTGCTTCAAGCCCTGGTCTCATCACAGGAAATTACCCCTCCCACGTCACCTCCATCTGAATGATTCTGGGATTTAGAGAAGACACTCAGCGAGGTGCAGTGCATCACTCCCAGAGGCAGCAGAGAGACTGGGGACAGAAAGGAGCATGAGAAAGGAAGGAGGGAGTTTGTGGAAACCTGGGGCAGGCTCTGCACTCCCGGGCTCTGTGAAATCGGGTCATAATTTGCAGGTGTCTAAGGGGCCAGGCATCCCAGGCCATCTTTATTATTAAGCCCCAGTGATATGCAAGCTTGGAGAAGCTCAATGGCCACAGAAGCTCCAATATTGAAGGGATGGAGAGAAGAATGAAAACAATGAGAAGCAAGTTCAGAAAGACAGAAAACAAGTGTTCGGTGATGCCTGGAGGCACAGGGAAGAACATGGAGGAGGGCATGGTCAGCTACTTTAATAAGGAGGGAAATAAGACTGAAAAAGTGCCGATCACACTTAGAAACACTCAAGTAATTCCTTCTTCCAAGACCATCAACGGTCGTCAAAATATGTGGAGAACTAAGTCCAGCACCGTCAACCCTCATTTTTCATAGTCTCATATTCACAAATTCATCTAATTGATAAAAGTTATTTGTGATCCCCAAGACTAGTCCTCACAGAGCTTTTGTGGTCATTCACAGACATGCTCAGAGGTGAAAAATCTGAGTTGCCCAATATGTCATACCTAGCTCTCATACTGTAAAAAAATCTCGTTTGCTGTCTGTTGAGTGCCACATTTTTCACATTTTTGGGGGTATTGTGTGTGCTTTTTGTTGTCCTCAAACATAGGGCTGAAGGCCTGATTAGTGTACCTATGCATTCTTGTGATGTGTCTTACAGAGAAAATCCATGTGTTAGTTGAGCATTGTTTGGGCATGAGTCACAGTCCTGTGGCCATGGTTGAATGCTAATGAATCCACAGTAGATGTTAAATAGTGTTTTAGAACAGGAACACACATAAAACAAGTCTGAAGGGATTGGTTGATGAATGTTGTGACCAGAGCATTGTAGGAACTTCACCCTGTAGTCCTAGGAGCAATGCTTCAGCATTTGCTAATTGAGTGTTGCAGGTGACATTAGGGAAAACCCAATAATAAAGAGTATCAACTCTGTTTGGTTGTGCTCTCTGTATTGCCCAATAAGTTCCACACAATGGTGTCTAAGAAATACTTTTCACCGAAGTCACTGAAGTGCAGAATGGCATTGGCATCTACACATTGCCCGCAGGCTGTGTACAGTGTGGAAAAACTCAGAATGGGAGTTGGAACTGGAGAGGGAGGAAGGTGGTGCTTGCTAGTGGGTGCCGGGCCAGAGGACCAGGTTCAAATCCCCACTCCATCTCTTATTGAGCTTCCACTCTAACAGAAAAATGATTCTTTATATGGCTCAGTTCCATCATCTCTAATATGGGGAGGGTGGTAGCCTCTACTTCTTGGCCTGAGGTGAGGATTAGGAGAGAAAAGGTATGTATTTCTGAGCACTACACCCCATTGGGAGGATGAATACAAAGGATTCCTATTTAGACTAGGTTCTCAGAGGAATAGAGACACGATAAGGCAGAAAAGGGAAGACAGTCTGTGGGTTTCCTCGGAGAAAAATTCAGTTTTACAGAGTAAGAAGGAGACAGACTCAGAGCAGACACTCATCGCAAGGTGAGGCCGTGTAATTAGGTTGGACTTCACCTTCCCATGTCTCTTAGGAACCAGGAAACCACCAGGTGGATGGGGATGGAGAAACTTGAAACTTACTTTAAGAACAATCATTAAAAAAAAAAATCATGGCCCCTAGCCTCACTTTCCTGCCAGGCAGTATTTAATAAAGGATCTGGCTCCTTGCTTGCTAAGCCTTGAATATTGTCTTACCTGGGACTGAGGAACCGTCAACTTTATATTGATCTATCACCAATGAGAACGAAGGGCTCCATTTCTTCCCATATTGACCAGTAGCTCTCCACAAATAAAACAATTTGTTCTGCAATTGACTCTGTGCTCAGCATATAATCAGGTTTTTTCCTTTTAAAGAAGAACTATAATGTGATCAGAGATTGACGAAAACTTGTGTTTTACTGGGTCCTTTTCTTGTGAAAATGTAATTTAAAGGGAGCCACACAAACCTTCCAGAGCTGTGTAGCCAATATTACTATAGTATTAAAACAAAACATTTTCCAATATTGTCAGGGATCTTTTGTTGATCTAATTTCAGAAAACTCCTGAACTACAGCTTAACTTCTATACAGAAATGGCTAGACCTTCGGAATCTACATGGGCTAAAACAGTTCTTATAAACAAATGGATTTCCATCACATTCACTACATGTAGCAAATGGGCTGTGCCAGGGTCATTGCCATACTAGCGCTATAGTTCCAGTACTGACCATCCTTACCATGCTTATGAGTCATTTGGAAAGTTTGTTAAAACTAAGCTGCCTGAGCCCCACAACCTGAAATTCTGATTCAGGGAGTCTGGGCCTGGGAGCATATTTCAAAAAGCTTGGGAAAGCTGCTAGTCCTGGCCTCACTTAGATGCAATGCATTAGGGTGAGTGTCCATATATGTCTTATTAGCTGTCACACCTGCAATCTTGCTAGTGCCTGTCTCATGTAGAAACCCCACTCCCACTAGAGAAAAATTTTAAATGGAAAAATTGGAATCATGAGCCCGTGATGAAATCAGCCAGGAATTTTTCTTTTGAAATGCCTGCTCTCTGTTTTACTGTGCACATATGTATGTGTTTGCATGTACACATGTGAGTATACGCCTATGTGTGCCTTTTTGAATATGCCCATGTGTGTGCATACATGTGTGAAGACTGGTGGAATTGGCGAGGTAAGTAAGACAGAAATTCAATGCTGGCAACCTTACCAACCACTAGATCAGAGATTTTGCTGTTTTCTCCTTCTATTTTTCAATTCATTTGGGGGCTCTTAGATAGTAAACACGGTTATAAGTTTTTAAATCTCACTGCCTGACGTGTTAATTCATAATTTGCCATAATCAGCACTTTCCTAAGAAGAGCGTTTGAAGGCTTCATGCATGTAGTTGGGAGATAATTTGCATATTTTGTTTTCTGTTTAATAGACTTGGGTCCTGTAGGAATACTATAGGGCTTATCTCAAGGCAGGGAAGGAAGAACCGCAATGTGCTGCCTACAGAACAGCATGGGATATTGGCGTAAAGCCAGAACATTTACTTGCCAGTGGGAAGAAGTGGGTTTCCTTTCATGACAGTGTTGGGTGCAACGTCTTTTCTAAAACCCTCATCTGATTACAAAGTGAGACCACAGAGAAATCTATTTCCCTCAAGCACTGTATACACTGTGGATGCAGCATTGCAAAGAATATTGCCAAATGAACAGGGCAAAGAAAGTTTGGGGGATAAAAGGGCAATGATTAGAGAAACCTAGTGGGTGTTCTTTTCCTCCATCTTTTTCTGTAATGTCAGACATGGCTTGACTAGGGCTGTGCATTCCCATCCCATCCACATAAGTGTGGGACTCCCATTTTGCTATTTCTTATGTGGTATCAATATCCTGGCTCCTTACTGCCAATAGATATCTTTAATCATTAACTTTATCTTTATTCTCACTGTATTTTTGGCCTTTAGCTTTATGATTTTGACCTATCTCATTTATAGAGAAATTACAAAGAGGTAGTTGTCAAGGTTAGCAGAGAATTAAATATTTTTTTCTGAAATTATCTGATCTCATTGTTAATAAATTTGCTGTCTATGTCCATATGTAACAGTTTGAGGCTGAAATGTTCATTGATTAGATAGTGGCCAGGGCAGAATTGGTAGATTTGACTTCATTCTTCCTCATCATCCCTCCCATTCCTCCCTCTCCTCTCTATCTCCCTGGAAGTGGACAGCCCTATGAGGAGAGGATTCGTTGTGTAAGATAGTCCAAGGACATCTAACTAGGAATGATGGGGTAGAATTCAGCAAGGGACAATTTATGCTGAATTATAAGAGAAATTTCCTAAGAGTGAGATCTATTAGACTGGAGAATAGGCTCCCCAAGGGAGAGAGTGCCATTGCTGGAGTCATTTAAACTCTGGCTCAGGTCCATAAGTAAAAATAAATTCGGTTGTCTCATTTTATTCTCCATTTGTGTGGAATCTGCACCACCACCAAAAAGTTAGACAGAAAAGACATTGAGGAATTGACCTCCGGGAGGCAGGCAAGCTGGGAAACTACTCCTCATTTTCTGAAGTACTGCATATTTGTGTATCCCTTGTGAATTTGTTTCAGAATGTGTCCAATAATACATGGGTTACATGATTTCATCTTCCCAGACTGTACCACTTCCAACATTGTCTGCAGGTCAGTGAGCAACAGTTAAGCTACTTGGGGTACAATCTAGTCTTTGAAGTGGAGCCCAGACCTCAGATCTGGTTGACTCACCCAAAGTACTGTCACTCAGAGAGGCGTGGTCTGAGCATCATGCTTGCTTCTCTTTGAAGGACATGGCCTGGGCCTCCATCTCTGTGAAAGGATATGGATCATGCATCTAGAGTCTAGACCTTTGCTTCAGAAAGTGTTGTCATTAACTGCCATCCAGGTTATCATTTTTTAAATTTATCTTTTGTTGTTGTTGAAAATCTTACAGATGTCGCCCCTTTTTATGAAGTGACACATACCTCTTAAGTGTTTTAACAAGATAGAGAGCATTTGCAGAGTTTTTGTGCATTAGCAAAGCTCCTATATAATTTAATGTTGTTTAGTTCTACCAGTTAATTGGTTAAATTTGCTGGGCACTCAAAGGGTCAAAGAATTTATCAGCACAAGAAATGGAACTGAGTCTGTATTGTTCACCAGCTGGGGCCATGACAGGGATATCTGCAGCCTCTAAACCTTTCACAAACTTTCCCCTAGGAAAGTAAACCTGTTCATGCAACATACTCCTAAATATTGGAAAACTGTTCCTTAGACGTTTTGCCTATTTGTTTCTTAGGATTCTTCGGAATGGGGAGTAGGAGCTGTTCTCCCTGAGGGCAAGAGGGTAGCACATCATTAATAGCCACTACTTATAAGATGGCACAAAGCAGTTTTACCCCAGAAAATGGGAGTTTTTCAAACTCCCATTGCCAATTCTTTCAGAGTTTTATAATTTTATTCTCAGATAAAAAATGTGTTATCCAGTTTCTTTGCAGTTTGAATGCAGCCTTCCTTCCCTTGTTTGATCACTTTGCTTCAGGAGTGAGAACTGGGATGCAACCACGGAAGCACAAATATAATAGGGAGTACAAACGTGGCTTTCTAATAGTGGGGCTGCAGCTGCCGGAACTGTAAATACATCTGTTTTCAAGCTGGTTGGAACAACAAAGTATCCATTATGATGATTTGACATAAATTCTAGCATCTCCTTCTGTGGCTGGTAGATCATTTACAAAAACTCAGGTAACTGAATTCATACATTTGCAATGCTCTGGTTAATTAAAGCATCATTTAAAAACATGCTAGTAGGTTCTTATTTTTTTCTTAAACAAGTGCATAGAAGTCAACCAGATCTTAATTATAGAGATAAATGGTAGGTGTATTGGTGACATGGGTTATTGATGGACTCACTGCAAAATACCCAACATTATTTCCCAATAATCACATAGTAACGGCTGGATAATTCCATTAAGCACAATGGTAACTGTGGGGTAAGTTGCACAGAGGACAACATGGTAAATTGCTTGAGTCACCGCTCTAAAGTCTCCTCCCAAAAGAAATGCATCCCCCATGCGTGTTGGTGACAGAAGAACAATCAGAGGTCATAGTGAATTGCACCCAAACCAGAAGTAGCCTCCCAAACAGCTTGAGTGCTCTCATCAACAAGTCTTCTTTTTAATTTCAGTAAAATACAGATTGATCGTGCTGCATAGGAAGATTGGTTTCCAAAAGTACTTAGGAGATTGTCATTATCCCCAAGGTTCCCTGTAGCATGTGCAGGTCGGAGTACGAATCTTACAAAACTGAATTCAGATCCCAACTCTCCCTTAACAACTCTGTGAGAGGAACTCCTCTGCGTACAGGGGACGGTACTACCCAGAATTGCTGTTAAGATTCAACAGCAAAAACAGGAAGAATCTGTCACATGCCAATTGTTTCATGATAATTATTCTCCTTCCTAGTTTTGTTTGATTTGAATTGAGGGTGGATCATGAGATGAATATCAAGAATTTTCCAATATTCTAATTTATAAATATACACATATGTATACACATATCTATGTACATATACATTTATTTATTTTATTTTGTTATCCTCACCTGAGGATATTTTTCCATTGATTTTGGAGAGAATGGAAGAGAGAGGGAAATACATATCAAAGTGAGAGAGACTCATCAATTGGTTGCCTTTTGCACATGCCCTGCACAGCCTGGGCCTGGGAGGAACCTGCAACCCAGGTACGTGCCTTTGACTGGAATCAAACCCAGGATCCTTCGATCTGCAGACTGATGCTCTATCCACTGAGTCAAACTGGTTAGGGTTACACTTATTTTTTTTTGATAGGTTTAGAAATAGCTTAGTTCTGGTTAGAGTTGGATGGAATTGCTTAGATGCACTCATTTATTTGATCATTAATTCATTCAACAAATATTCATTCTCTTTCCAACACATGCAAATGTATCCTATACCTTATTGACCATTAGTACACATTCAATGATAATATCCTTAATATCTGCCACCTCCAAGGAGTTGTCCCTGAGAGTCACATAAGAATTGTTATGGGTTTGCCCAAGCAGATGGTAAGTAGGGATTAATTCCTCCCAACAAAAGAGGTTTAAATATGTTGCTCTTGTGTCCACAATACATAGATTCTGGGGAAAAACAAAACAGGGAGAAAAGTAGAACCAAATGCTGAGGGGGAGGGCGTCAGGGCTGAGCAGATGGAGAGAAGGGAAGGAAACGTCTGTGGAGACTGTGCTTACAGGGAACTCTGAATGTTCATGGTATAGAGCCCACAGCCATTAGCCAAGGGCAAGAGGGAAGTCTAAGTCCAGGGCCAGAAGTGGGACTAGGATGCCTTAAAGGTATTGGCCAAAGTGCAGCAATTAAAGATTCTGGTTGGGATGGGATAGACTCATTGTCTTAGCCATGATGGCTTAGGGTTCCTACAATTACTGCATGAGAGAATAATATTAGAATCCCACTGCACAGCTTTTGTAGTTTGTTGGATATAATAATAATAATAATAATAATAATAATAATAATAAAATGAAATATTATGTATAAATATTCCACTAATGGGTTCAGTTATTTTCAATAAATCCTGCTTTGGTCTGAATGTCTGTGTCCCCCAACCCCAATTCATTTGTTAAAATTTTAACCTTCCAGGTGATGGCATTGAATGTCGGTTCTTAGGGAAGCGATTAGGTCATGAAGGTGGAGCCCTCACAATGGGATTAATGTCCTTATAAAAAGTACCTCAGAAGGCTCCCTCCTCCTCTTTGTCATGTGAGGACACAGGGAAATGTCTGCAACCTGGACAATGGGCCTTCGTAACCATGCTGGCTCCCTAATCTCAGATTCTCAGCTTGCAGGCTGTGAGAAATAAAGTTTTGCTGTTGATAAGCCATCCAGTTTGCAATATTTTCTTACAATGGCCTGGACAAACTAAGACAAATCCTTCTCTTATTTTGATAAAATAAAAAGCTGAAAAATCCCTCCAAGATGAGAAAACTAGGACATGGCTCACCGACCACCAGCTCCCTCCTAGCTGGGTTCACTTCCATTGCCAGATCTCTGTTAGGAGAGTCACTGTGCTGGCAACAATGAGTCCCTAACTGAAGAAAACAAGTGCCCTCTCCTCACACTGCTTAGAGTTTCATAGGAGAGAAGGCATGGGCATAAAGTACAAAAACACTGGGAAGGATCTGTCATCATCTCCCCAAACTCTCCTCTTACTATATTATCCTGATCAGTGGCATTATTATCCCTATAATTGCTCAACCAGGACTGTGGGTGTTCCTACTGTATTTGGCTTGACTAACATTTCCTCATAGAAAAGTATGGCTGTTTTGCCTTCTTAATATATCTTATATCTGTCAGTTTCTTTTTATTCCTGTTGTCACATTCTTAGCTCAGAAAGAAACCACCATCACACACCTGGGTGACTCTCACAGCACTCGAGTGGCCTTCATGTTTCCGGTCTCAGCCAACTCCAAAAACTTGTCCAGAGTGACATATGTAAGAGTTAAGTTACATTATGACATTCTCCAATTAATACCCTTCGGTGTGGTTTAGGAGCTGAAATAATCTGACCTCTAAGCTCACCAGTTAAGTTTGCTTTCCTAAGCCCCAACCAATGGACCTGCCATTCATGGAAAGTTTCTCTCTCTCTCTCTCTCTCTCTCTCTCTCTCTCTCTCTCTCTCTCTCTCTCCCACCCTTGGTTTGTGCAGTTACTTCCTGAATAATTTCAACAAATATTTTAACTTGCATTTTACAGGTTGCTTTTTCTGGGATGCTGTTCTTGACTCCTCCAGTATCATGTTAGATTCCTCCCATATAATACCATTGCATGGTCATGGAGTCAAACACTGTTCATTTACAATGTTTCCCACCACCTAGCTCAGGGCATTATCAATAATCAAAGGTGGTTGAATGAATGAACAAATGGAGGAAGGAAGGAAGGAAGGAAGGAAGGAAGGAAGGAAGGAAGGAAGGAAGGAAGGAAGGAAGGAAGGATTGGCAATATCTGAACTGCAATGTGGGCAGTGTTCACTCATTGACCGCTCCCTGTTGAAGGTGGGGAGAGCAGTGGCCTTGCACCTAGTCCTAGTGGATAGTAGAAGGTGCAGATGTTTGAGCGAAATATGAAGGATTACTTTGTGGTCAGGAACATGGAGAGAGATATTGGCAGGAGGTCTACATGTGTGATATCACCCGTAGAGGGGATATTTAATGCTGCAGAGTAAATTCGGGATTTATAAACAAGGGGAAGAGGGTCGATGTCTTGTTCTTGGGAAATATATAAACTAATTAAGTAGGAAGAAATAAAAGAAATGGCCAGGAAGGAATAAAAGGAGATATGTACATATCGTCAAAGCCAAGAAGAGAGGAATGTTTAAGAATTAGGAATTGCTGAACATCACTGAAGGATGAAAGCTTGGACAGTGGATCTGAGCACTAGGGAGTCAGTGATCATTTGAAAACAACTTACTTAGAAGAGTGGTTAGAAAACAGAGGAAGAAACTTGGGAAAAGGAGGGAGAGACAAGGAGAAACTGAGAGAAGGGAAAGAGAAAGAGAGAGAGGGAGAGAGAGCAGAAGACAGAAAGAAGGAGAGGACTTTGACCTCTATCTAGCCCTGGGAAATTGAAGGGTGAAATGAAGACAAAGCTCTGGGTCCTAAAACAGCAAATTTGACCCTCTCCAGTAAATCCTATGAAAGTGAACTGCATCACTACAGTGGAGACAACTTCAGGTCTCTGTCCTGCAGGTCATTGGCCCTGGGTCAGAAGAGGACAACCATGGGGTGGTCAGTGCAGTCTAGGGCAGGGCCCACAAAACCAGGCCTAGAGCCCAGAGTTCATTCCTCAGGAGCCAAAGTTTCACATAACACGGTACACACAGTGTTAGTGGGTAAGAACAAAAGCATGTTAGGAAGAAGTACTAAGATAATGTTTCAATGAAAATAATGGGGACCTCGTGTATTTTTAACACTTCTTATTAATGTGGCTTTGTTTGTTTCCACACTGCTTTCCTTCTCAGAGAAAGCCCCATTTCCTGTCACGATCCATCCTGTCCCTGGTTTGTATCCGTCTGCCTGTCTGTGCTATCAACATGTGTTGATAATGTGCATTTTATAGGTTCATTCAGCAATGTATGTTGGTTCTTTTGGTCCCCACGGTATTATACCTAAATGTGATATGTTAACTATGCTATTCAATTTTATTCCTATGGAAAACACGTTCGATGTGCATTTCCTTGCAATTTAATGTTCTCGAAGCATATTTGTGACCCAGCGTGCTTCTTTATGTTGACATATTGTTCATCGGGTTTCATTAGTCAGATTATATGTCACATCACATATGGAACATGAAGGAAAGTGACATTAATGACAATCTGGTGACATTCAGTACGATGCAACACATCAGGTTAAAAATAAAACAGGAAAAAAAGATCCTTTCTTATTTTCAGGAAGGTCTTTCCTCTTTTCTTTTTCATTGTTGCACTGTGAAGAGCTGCTATCTGTTTAGATGGGCATTAATTGTTATCAGCAAGGTTTTGTGGGTAACTGGTGAGCAGACATCAACCCCCACCAGGTCTATGGGAGACAGGGAAGGAAGGGAGGGTGTGTGCTGAAGTGTTCGTCACAGTTTACATCTCAAATTCTCCAAACCAGTCAATTAGAAGGCTTCATCCTGCGTGTGTCCGCTTGTCTGGCACTCAGTTTAATAAAGGGCTGATATAGTGAGAGGCAGTGGGTGCTCCAGAGCAGAGGGTGTCAGCTGACTAAGGAATAGCCCAGAGGATCAGCATGAACGAAATCTGGTATCCAGCGAAGAAAGCTTTGAGATGCCAGATAGGTATCACCAGGCACAGAGGGTCAAGAGCTGGGGGGAAAAAGATGGAGCTAGCCAACGGTTGGACTCTGGGGTTGCTTCTTTAGGAGGAGGACCCTCCTTCAGTCCCAGGGACCGCACCATCCTGCTTGGGGCTCCAACAGGAAGAATTGCCCAGAATTAATATACTATGTCCTAAGGAGTTCTGTGTGAAAAAGACGACAGAGCTGGAGATCAAGAAGTGAGGGCAAAGAACAGAACATCATATTCTGAATGTAAGTCAAAACTTCATTATCAGATTCTTTTTTAATGCAGAAATAATTGAGTTCCTAGTTGAACATATAGGTATACTGTGATTTTCTACTTTTAATGTTTATATACCGCCATCTGATACTGTGTTTACTTACATTCCTCACCACACAGTGTGGGTGGCACATTAACACCGGTTTGAGCTTCTGACTTGGCCTGGAAGATGCTTCTTCTTTCTTCTGCTTCTGCTCCTGCCTTCCATGCAGAAAATGTACAATGGTGCCCATATCTCTTTGGGTTCCCTGGCAGAGCTTCCCCTTTTACATCTCCTCTTCCATTTTTTCTTGGGAGATCATGATATCCACGTGCCTTGCATTTTTCTCCATTGTCTGTGTGTACCAGGAGAGAGGATCAGCCTTGCAAGCTTTGTTGCAGGTCCTGGCCTGTTTCCTTCTTCTCCTAGAGGGAATATACTTGGAATTAAGAGGGATGGAGGTCAATGGTGACCTGCGGACTCCAGACCTTGCTGGAATTCGTGCCTGTGCCAGGATGTTGTGTTTTGTCCCCAATGCTTCGGTCCTCTTGAATTTCTACAGTGACATGCAGTAGTCATAGAGGTAGAGCTAGTTCCAATCATGTTTG
Organism: Murina feae; assembly: GCA_004026665.1. Lineage (NCBI taxonomy): Eukaryota > Metazoa > Chordata > Mammalia > Chiroptera > Vespertilionidae > Murina > Murina feae. The sequence continues at coordinate 6,930 of PVJC01002523.1, read as the reverse complement.
TCTCCTTATGTTTCTTTTGTTTGTTTGATTATCATCTGCTTCCTATTTACAGTCCCTTTTACTACCACCCAACACTACAAGCACAATACATATGCTTTCTTTAGGGGGAATAAAGTCAGACAGGAGCAACACATAATTTAATTGATTAAAAGCAGATAAATCATACACTCAACACCAAAATTACATTCAGAAAAATAATATTGTCCAGTTCTGTATTTTCACTGTCATGCACCTGAATTCATGTACTGTGTTATCAAAGTTCTTAACTTTCGTGTTCTGGGCATGTTCATTTCCAGGGCTACTTTAACACATTACCACAAACTGGGCAGCTTCAAACATCAGGAATCGCATCTCTCAATTCAGGAGGTTAGAAGTGGGCCATGAAGTGTCATTAGGTCCATGAGCCCTGTGAAATCCCAGGAGAGAATCCTTGCTTCTTCCTAGTTTCTGGTGCTGCAGAATCTGTGGCAAGCCTCAGCCCGTACCTGTGTCACCTCTGGTCACATGGCCATCCTCTCCCTGTGTCTGTCTTCTTTTAAGGTGTCTAGTCCTATTGAATTATGGGACATCCTCATCTTAACTAATGACATCTATAGTAACCTATTTCCAAATAAGGTCACATTCTGAGGCTTGGGTTTAGAACCAAAACATACCTTTTTTGGGGGGGGACCACAATTCTGTCTCCAACACTGGGTGTTCAGCTCAACAATTCTAATGACCATGACGATGAGGATAGTCCTAGGAGGACACCTGTGCCCCCTCCTTTACAGTAGGCCAGTTCTCCCTGTGCCAGCAGAATCCACTTCTGCCACAGTCCTGATGGATGCTCAGTGAGGTAAGGAATACTCCTGGCAATAAAGTTTATTTTTAATGTAAAGTTTGATTTCCAAAGATCTCATAGCATACAAATGAATTTCCTTTTCCTCTTGGCTATCATAATATTCCTAGAAAATTATAATGAGATGAATTATTCACATCAGTCAGATATTCATGATTTTAAGGTCTCATACCATGCCTCTGATGAAATAATGCACAAAAAAATAATTTAATTGAAGTAGAGACGAGATGCTCTGTTTGACAAAAATAACAAAACCTCTCATCAGAAATATGCAACCCATCATTAGCCATGCTTCTTCTCATCCCAAACATGTTTAAAAAATAGACCTGTACTTGCTTTGGGCTTGTGATGGAAGAGAAGTTGACCCGAAAATATAATAGTTTTGGGAAGCAATGGACAGTGAGTGGGGCAATGGACCAAAATACATTTGGAAAGACCGAGTGCAAGCGGTGCCAAAGCAAGGCCACAGGGGAAGAAGGTAAATATCAAGATATTCACTGTTGGCTCCCTGTCTATGCACACAGTAGGTTGGCACGTCCAGCCCTGATAATTAGGTGTCATCCCACAGTCAGTTCTGGTTAATGTGGTGTGAACAGGGTGCTGTGTGTCACTGCTAGGCTGGAGCATTCAGTTGCCTGTGTGCCACTCACATAGTTCTTTCTCCTCTCCCTTGGTGGGTGGAACTGTTTGAAATTGGGGCTTCTCTGTCAACCAGAATCTGACAGTGAGGGACGAAACTGAGCACAGCCCCACCTCACAATGCAGAGAAAGCATATAGTATGAGGAGACAATAGAAATGCATAGTATAAAACAATTGAGACTGTTTCTACTGAATGCCAGCCCATCTTGCCTGAGGTGAACGGTGATGTTTAATTTCCATTTTCTTTCCTACAATCTTTTCAATACTTTCTTTCCACAGCTTCTTACACCTCCACAACCCTGTAGTTAGCCTCCTGGAGTCCTATGGGTTTGGTCTCTGATTTCCCCAACCACAGCCCACTGAGAAATTAACTCATACTAAAGCATGTGGGGCCTAATTTATTCCATCTTCCTGAGGCACATTTTTCACATAGGGAAAAAAACTTAAGGCAAATAAATACAAGGTGAGGCAAAAGTAGGTTTATAATTGTGAGTACATGAAACAGTTTATTCTTATATTATTATTTATTAGCTAGAGGCCTGATGCACAAAAGTCATGCACATGGGTGGGGAAGGGGGAAAGATGGGGGAGGAGGAGGGTGGGAGAGGGGGGAAAGAGTGCCTGACCTGCACCCTCTGGCAATCCCAGATCCCTCTCGCAATCTGAGACTGCTGGCTCCTAACTGCTCACCTGCCTGCCTACCTGATCACCCCTAACCACTTGCCTGCCTGCCTCATCGTCCCTAACCACCTCTGCTTTGGCCCCCACCACTGCGGCTTCATCCAGAGGATGTCTGGAATGATGTCCAGAAGGTCGTTTGGCTGTCCAGTCTAATTAGCATATTATGCTTTTATTATTATAGATTATTGTCTTATTTTCCATACACATAAGTTTTATTCCACCCTATAAATAATGAAGATTCAAGACTAGCACAAATATTGTGGGGGAGGGGAATCTGGTGTGAAATTCTCTGCACAACTCTTAAATAAGTTTCTACCATAATCACCCACAAAGATTAGGTTTGAAAACATAAGCTTTGGATTAGACAGAATTAGTTTCAAATCTTCTTTTTGTCAGTTTTGTGACATTAGCAAAGTTATATAAATTACCGAGTCCTCAGTTTCCCCATCTGTAGAGTGGGGCAAATACATGTAACTGAAGATTATCAAGAAGATTCAGTGGAGATAACAGATAAATGCTTTGCTGAGTGTGTAATAGTAACTTATAAATAAGCATTTTTATTATTTTTAAAAATTTTATTGATTTTTTACAGAGAGGAAGGGAGAGGGATAGAGAGTTAGAAACATCGATGAGAGAGAAACATTGATTCAGCTGCCTCCTGCACACTCCCTACTGTGGATGTGCCTGCAACCAAGGTACATGCCCTTGACTGGAATCGAACCCGGGACCTTTCAGTCCACAGGTTGACACTCTGTCCACCGAGCCAAACTGAGCCAAACCGGTTAGAACAATATTTTTATTATTATTCTTACTATTATTCTCTACATAACAAGCTTTCTGCTCTTTCATGTGGTCAGAGACTTAACTGGTATTAACACTGATATTTTATTAAAGGTCACTTTAGGAATTTCCTTTTCTCATCATTGTTAGTTGTCATTTGTACTAAATACTCTTAGTCCTTTTTTTGGAGGTAGTCTGCTCCCATTCTGATTAGGAAAATCAACACATTTTAAATTCATAATCTATATATCTTATATCTACATTGTTATTATGTTTTCTTCCATAGAAAACTAGAAGCATAGGCCATTCTTTGGCCATTTCCAACAATCATGTTGATTTCACAATTTCTCTGATCACAGGAGAGTTCACTACAGAGTTTTTCAGTTTTATACCATTCAGTAGCCAGAGCATAAATTTACCCAAGAATCTGAGGGGGAAGAAAGTTTCAATTTTATTCTACCTATATGTATTGCTCATGTCTGTTGTACTTGACCATGGACATGAGTCCAGAGCACAAAGGAGGAAGTGGAATCAGGTCAGATCTTCATGGAGATACAACATGAGTCTGACCTATATTTAGGAGTAAGATTTTAACCAAGCGGGGTTATGGTGGAAGGTTTCAAACTTTTAAGAATAAGATTATGAGTCTACCAGATTTACTGTTCTAACCAGCTCTGTGACCTTGAGTGGTTTAGGTGGGCATTTGTTCCTTTACATATATATAAAAAGAGTGTAATATTTATCTTGCTAATATTGTAAGTTTTCCTAGATATCAAATGATCTAATACTGGTAGACTACCATACAAATTAGGCTGTTAGTGGAGCATGTTGAACTGAGGAAGGCCCACACTATCCAAGTAGCAAGTTGATTGGTTGTGGGATTGAGAGCCATAGGGATTCTAAGATTAATGGTTTTATTCCAGTCGCTTCAAGTCATAGTTTTGGTTACTATTTTAAACACTTATTTATTTAATTATTTTCTTCTAAAATAATCTATTGACACAGCTCTACAATTTGCATAGAACACATATGAGAACTGCCCTTCACCAGTGAGTTAAGACCCCACATGATATTGCAAGACTCACCAGAAGAGAGGTGAACCACTGTGCATATTTGGGGGACATTTTCAGATTAAAATATCATTGGAATTTATTTCACAAAGCAACAGACAAACGTATTGTCTGCTTTACTGAGGATTACCATGTTCCAATAGGACTTTCCTTTGAGAAAAAAAAAAAAAAAAGCTTTTTATTTTCTCTGTGTGTCTAGAATGTTGGCCAAACCACAGTTTAAATCCATGAGACTGTTCTGTTATTATGACCTAATTCAACACAGGTTGAACTAATTTAAAACTTATTTTTTGTTGTTGTTTTTCAGAAAAATTATAATAAATTCAAGCCCAAGCCAAACACTTCTGTGTTTTAGCTGAATGCGCAGAGGCCATGGTGAGGCCCTCTCTCTACATTGTCGGGGGCAAATGGTGATAGTGCAGACCCAGGCAAGGGGGAGATGGCGATACCCACGGGGAGCTAGTCTTTCCTATGAAGCAAAGAAAAAGGCTTCTCAGCTTCTGATTTAATGCTGGATGGAGACTGAGGCATATCACCGATGTGTGATGAATGAAGAAAAACTGGTAAACCGCAGCTTAGTGCCCACCCTCCCAAGAGAAGGCAGACCGTGACGTCCATGGACGGGGCATGCAGGCCACATGTCCCTCCTGAGTCCCCATTCCTGTTAAAAGAGAGCTTAAGAAATGCCAAGTGGATTCTCAGCATATTTCATAGTATTTTTGAAACGTATTTCCTCTTTTCATTCCCAATTTAACTGAGCTTTCATTACATATATTTTTCCTTTTGCACAAGATCTTTCTGAAATGGCAGATGGAAGAGAATTCACAGGTAAGTTCTTTTCCTGATTCCCGTTCATTCCAATGTATTCAGAGAGTCTTTTAAACTTCCAATTTGAATGTAAATAGTTTGGAAATTTAGGAGCTTTTCATTGTCTACAAGAATCCATAACCAGTATTTCCTCTGTTGGACTCTGCACATCCTGGCAGCCTCCAATCTATGGAAGGAAGCTAGTTTCCAAGCTCAAATCCGTTCAAGATCATTCCAGAGGGTAAACTGTGAGGGTTCAATTGCCCCAATACACATCCTAGAAGAGCTTACACAGTTGATAGCACAACCTACACCCATCAAAATCAGAAATGTTAAAGACATGTAGGATGTAGAATGATCAAAATAATGGTCATATTATTCTCTCCAAGAAAACAACATCTTTAGTGGAAAACTATAAGTTGCTGGTCAATTTAATCTCCTAGGGTTGGAGGCATGCATGGTTGCCATACTGAGTTAGAGAAAATAAACTTGAATTCTGACATAACCGTGGTCTTAACAGCTTGCAGTGAGGCTAAGCCCTGACTTCCAGCAGCTCTGGATAAACACCACCACATTCCTGTCCAACCATCTGATGATAAATTCCTATGTCTCACAGCTTATTTTCTTTTCATATGAGTTAAAAATACACACACACACATATATATATAAAAGGCTAATATGCAAAGTGTCCCCTTAGGAGTTCGATTGCTCACTATGACATGTGCTGACCACCAGGGTGTGGCATGGAATGAAGGAAAGACCCAGCTGGCAACAAGCAGCTAGAGAAGGGAGGCCCTGATTGGCCCTGATCACCGGCCAGGCCTAGGGTTCCTACCCGTGCACAGATTTAGTGCATCAGGCTTCTAGTTAAAAAATAATTAAAAGGTTGTGGAATTGTCTATGGAGGTTTTTTATTTGTGTTTGTTTTTCTCAGTATTTGGCCCTTTTCTAATCCCATCAGATCACCTGTTTAGATTTTTATTCCAGGGCTTTCAGGGGGTCAACAGCCCACAGTGCTGGAAGACAACTGTGCTTTCCATGTTCTGTGAAGACCTAAACTTGGCACTGAGTAGAGATAATAGAAGTGGTACTTTGAGGGTAGCATGGACATTTTGCATTTGCCTGAGGCCATGGTTTAGGGGTGCACAGGTGAAATAAATGGCTCTGAAATGAACATCTTTGCAGAGATATTGCATTCTTTCAAATAAATTCCTAGGTGTAAATTTATTGAGCCCAAGATGATGTGTACATTTAAGGGTTTTGCTTCACCTATTTTCTAGAATAACACCAATTTACACTTTGCCAGAATTTGGGAGATATAATTCATTACACCCCTGTGTAAGTGGAACAGACAAGCAGAGACACCTAAGTGTGATGTTATCAGAAGAACTATAAGAACATGCCTTGACCTGCCTAACACAGGAGGCCTTGTTGGCATGGCTCAGTGGGTGGCATGTATCACCTTGGGGTGGACACAATGGTGGGAAAGGGTGCTTGAGAGAGGAAGAGGTCAAGAGCTAACCTGTCATGGAAAAGAGGTACTCATACCATTACTTGCACTAGCATACAAGTTCTTAAGTATTCAGAAAATGTCTAAAATCACATACACACTGTCCTAACTGGCTTAGCTCAGTGAACAGAGTGTTGGCCCAGTGGCCTGAAGGGTCCCAGGTTCAATTCCAGTCAAGGGCATGTACTTTGGTTGTGGATGTGATCCGCAGCCAATCAATGATTCTCTCTCATTGATGTTTCTAACTCTCTATTCCTCTCCCTTCCTCTCTGTAAAAAAATCAATAAAAATGTATTTTAAAAAATAGCGTAAAGTCAAATACACACTGCAATCAAAATACTTTGTGTATATGGAGTAAATTTGCAGAGGTGAACATCCAATTTAGGTAGACATAGTTGTGCATTAGTTTCCTGTGACTGTCACAGCAGAATACCACAAACTATGTGGCTTAAAACAACAGGAAGGTCCTAACCAGGTTGGCTCAGTGGATAGAGCATAGGCCTGCAGACTGAAAGATCCCAGGTTCAATTCCTGTCAAGGGCATGCACTTGGTTGTAGGCACATTCCCATTAGGAGGTGTGCAGGAAGCAGTTGACCGATGTTT
>PVJC01002522.1:0-78650 GCA_004026665.1 Murina feae | reverse complement strand
GCCTATAATGAAAACCAAGTATAGTTGTATACTGGGGACAGATTTTAAAAGTAGAAGTCAGAAAAGAAAAAAAGATAAATGATAGTGGATAGTTAGGCAGGTAGATAGATAGGTATTAAAACAGTGGCAGTAAGTAGAGAAGAATGAATGGCAAAGGTAGGATGAAAGAAAAAGAGGGAGGGAAGAAAAGTTATTAAGGGGGAGCTGGTAGAGCTTGAAAGGAGAATGGCAAGAAGGAAGGAATGGGGGAGGGAGCAAAGCAGGTCAGAGGGAGGAAGTGAAGAAAAAAATTAAGGTGGGAAGGAAGGAAAAGGGGAGAGTGGGCAGGGGTGAAGATAAAGAAAAGAAGGAATGTGGGAAGGGAAGGAGGGTAGTAGAAAAATGGGAAGAATGATGATGGAGCAGAAGTAGGAAATAAGGAGGAAAGAAAAGTTTATAAATGATAAGTCAGTAGGAAAAGTGTTACATAAAGGAGAAAAATTGTGTGAGAAAAAGAAGCCAATAAGGAAGTCAAATACAATTTTGTGTGAAGGAGATAACATTAGAAAAGAAAGTTAATAGGGGTGACCAGGGCCATAGGGGAGGGCAGTTAGGGGGATCAGGCAGGCAGGCAGGCAGGCAGAGTGGTTAGGGCAGGCAGGCAGGTTAGCGGTTAAGAACCAGAGATCCTGGATTGTGTGAGTCCCCAAGAACTCCATATTAGAGAGGGTGCAGGTTGGGCTGAAGGACCATCCCCCCGCAACCCCCATGCCCGTGCACGAATTTCGTGCACCGGGCCCCTAGTGTATTTTTGAAAGAATGAAAACTTATTATCTGAGACACTATGGATGGACCTAGAGGATATTATGCTAAATCAACAAAGTCAAAGAAAGACAAATATCATATGATTTCACTCTATGAGGAATCTAAAAGAACAAAATAAATGAACAAACAAAATTGTAATAGATACAGAGAACAGACTGATGGTTGTCAGAGGAGCAGGGTTAGGGGACTGAGTGTAAAAGTAGAAGGGATTAAGAAGTACAAATTGGCAGTTACAAAACTGTAATAGGGATGTAAAGTATAGCACAGAAAAAATGGTCAATAATCTATATATATAAAAAGCTAATATGCAAAGTGTCCCCTCAGAAGTTCGACCAGGAGACCAGGAGTTTGATCACTTGCTGCAATGTGCGCTGACCACCAGGGGGTGTCATGGAAGGAAGAAAGGCCCAAGCCAGCAAGCAGCAACCAGAAAAGGAAGGCTATAGCCAGCAGCTGGAAGGCCCCAATAAGCCTTCAATTGCCATCCAGGCCTAGGGACCCTACCTGTGCACCAATTTTGAGCACTAGGCCTCTGGTATTGTGATAACTATGTATGGTGCCAAGTAGGTACTGAAAATATTAGGGGGAAAACTTGGTAAAGTGCATGATTGTCTTACCACACTTGAAAGCAATGCTATCTAATAAAAGTGTAATATGCAAATTAACTGTCACTCAGAGACCAAGATGGCTGTGCCCATAGCCACAAGATGGTGGTGCCCAGTATCCTCACCCCGGCCATATCCACTGCCACCTGGCATGAAGTGCCCACCCCCGATGCAGGGCCAGGAGGAAGCGGGAGCTTTGTGCCGTGTGTGCCCAGTCAGCGGCGAGACCCCCACAGGGCCACTGTGTGTGGTCATCAGCCGCCCAGCCTGAAGCACCCACCCCCGGCCCAGATGTGTCTGGTCAGCTTGACCTGAACCCTGAAGGGACTGTGGGTAGCCTGAAAACGGCCCTCAGCCCCTCAAACAGGCTGGCCACACCACCATGGGGTGAGGGTTCCCACTGGGGGGCTTGGCCAACCTGCAAACATCCATCAGCGCCTCACCCAGGCTGGCCAGGCAGGCCAGCAGGTGGACATCCCCCTGAGGGTTCCCAGACTGTGAGAGGGCACAGACCAGGCTGAGGGACCCCCCCCCCTCCCGAGTACAAAATAATAGTGAATGTAAACTATAATTAAAAAATAAAATTTAGCCCTAGCTGGTTTGACTCAGTGGATAGAATATCTATCAGTCTGCAGACTGAAGTGTCCCGGATTTGATTCTGTTCAAGGGCACATGCGTGGATTGCAGGCTTGGTCCCCAGGAGGGGGCATGCAGGAGGCAATCAATCAATGATTCTCTCTCATCATTGATATTTCTGTCTCTTTCTCCCTTTCCCTTCCTCTCTGAAATCAATAAAAATATATTTTAAAGTAAACAAATAAATAAAATTTAAACAAAAGAATAATGTATTTTTTATGTCTTAGAATAGTTATGGAGAAAGTTATTCACTCATTCACTCATTTAACTCATGTAATACTTGTGCTTGTATTTAGAATTGTGTAGTGGCAGTTTAATATTTGTGGGGTATTTAGAAGTCAACATAGACAGACTTGGTTTATTGACTTTAGATGGCATGTACACAACTCTGTGAAAGAGAAGAGTTTTTATTAAATGAAAAGTTTGTTGTTTAATAAAATAAAAAAGGGAAAAATTCTGCCATAATAGGTAAGCAAGAACACCTAAGAAAAGATCTCCCTCTGTTTAGGTCCCAGGGACCTTTCAGTAAGGCTGGTATTTTGTGCAGATTGGTGAACCTCTGTGACTCTCAGTTCTCTCCTCCATAGAGTGAGAGATGATCATTGAAGTCCTTTCCAGCTTTAACAGCAGATGAGTATCTAATGTTAGGATTGTAGCCCCAAACACACACAAAAATAATGATGGCTACCTGATAACAGGGTTCTCTCCTTAACAAAATTAAGTCAGATGCCTTGCAGTCCTCATCTTCACTAGGTCTCCAACTGTCCTCCTGAGCGACGCCCCCCCCCCCCCGCCCCAGTATTTCATCTATTTCTTCTTAGTAATGTTCCATCTTCTGACGCCCCCACTCTACATTGATTATAAATGCCCAGCAGTCTTTGTCGTATTAGGAGTTGAGTTCAGTTCTATATTGAAGTCTGTCTCTCCTACAGAAATAATTTAAATAAAATCTGTCTTGCTGTTTTAAACAAATATCCAATGTAAATTCTTTGACACTAAAGCTAACAGAAATTGATCTTTACATTTACCAGGTGAAAAAATTATAGATAAATGTAAGAGCAAAGAAAGACAGAATACTTAAAATCTGATTTTTACAATAATAATGCAGAGAAGAGAGATATTAATCTAGAATTACTCTACAATTTTTGGGGGTGGAAGGTATAGAATTATCTGTTTTCTTGAGAAGTCTTGTTTACTGACCATTGCAGAGGGTTCTATTTTTCCCTCTTTACAATGAAATTAAATTGTGTCTAAGTTTTAGTATTGTGATGGGTAAATAGTATGTTAATTTACCATATTTGGAATTTGTTCGTAATTAGACTAGGGGTGCAGTACATGAAATTCGTGCATGGGCGGGGAGGAGAGATCGTTCAGCACAGCCTGCCTTCTCTCACATACTGGGAGTCACCAGGGAATGTCATACTGACAGCTTAGGCCCCCACCCTGCTCCCTAAGCCGCAGTCTGGCCTTCCTTTGTGGGAGGTGACCAGGCTGATCTGGGGAAGGCACCAGTCCATCACCCCACTGCTGCAGCCACTGCTAGTCACCGCAGCCACCAAGGTGTTCTCATCAACACGGAATCCAGTCCCTTCACCATGAAAAAATGACAACTTTCTTTAGGCATTTTCAAGATGTGTCTTTCATAGGATATGACCTCTTTTTCTTCCTTCCTTCCTTCCTTCCTTCCTTCCTTCCTTCCTTCCTTCCTTCCTTCCTTCCTTTCTTCCTTCCTTCCTTCCTTCCTTCCTTCCTTCTTTTTCTTTCTTTTTATCCTCACCTGAGGATATATTTCCATTTATTTTTTGAGAATATGGAAGAGAAAGGGAAAGACAGAGAAAAACATCAAAGTGAGAGGAACACTTTGATTGGTTGCCTTCTGCATGAGCCCTGACCTGGGCCTGACCACGGAGGAGCGGGCAATCTAGGTACATGCCCTTGGTCAGAAGTGAACCCAGACCCTGCAGTCAGCAGGCCAAGGCATTATCTATTGAGCCAAACAGGCTAGGGCAGGATATGACATTTCTTAGCCCTCCAGCAGCAGACCTTTGTTGTTTTTTTTCTCCAGGACTGTGGTGGAAAAACTCTAGGTCTCCTTTTTGGATTCTTATTACTCAAGTAACTAAGAATATTATCATTGGCATACAGGGAGCTTAGCCAATGAGCAATCAGAAAAGGTGTTTCCTCTGTAGTTCATACCCATCCCTGGTTTGGCCCCTGCCCAAGACTAAAGTCTTGGGGCCAGGACTCAGCTCCCTCCCATTGGCCCCTGCCAAGGCTTAAGGCCTCTGGCCAACATGTTAGGCCTGGGCAGGGGTCCCCTCTGCTCTGATTGCAGGTCAGGCCCTTTCCAGGAGCCTACTGGCTCAGGCCCTTCCTAGGCTGTTTAAGGCCCACAAGTGTCCTACTTCGGAGTGACCTGGGTGCCTGAAGATGTTCCCGGGACCCAGACTGCTGGGTGCCTACGTATGCAAATTAACCGCAATCTTTGTTGGGTTAATTTGCATACTCTCCTGATTGGCTGGTGAGCATAGTGGAAGGATGGTCAATTTATATGTTTGTCTATTATTAGATTAGATAGTGTTATACAGATTGTTATACAGAGCATAGTTCTTTCTTTTCTTGTTATATCTTTGTTAAGTCACTTAAACTGCTTATGAACTATCAACATGAAAATAACACATTTAAATATTCAAACATGATTTAGACTAGCCCATACTTCCATATTTAATAATGGATAAAAGCTATTTCATAATATTGCTAAATTCCCAAGAGCAATACGGCTTCATGTGGAGATAGAGCCATATAATAATGGATTGATCTATTTTGACCTCACTTATGAATTATCTAACCTAATAGAAGAGTAATATTGAAATTGACCATTTCTTCGAGATGCCTAAGCCACGCCCACCAGCCAATCACAGCAGACATATGCAAATTAACCCAGCCAAGATGGAGGCCGGCAGTCATGGAACTAGAGTAAATAGCAGGCTTCTGTTACACCAGGAGTAAACTGTCTGCTGGCCATCTGGGCCTCTCTCTGCTCACAGCAACAACATAGTTGCAACATTGTTTCAATTATAGAAGCCTTAGAGCTGAAGCAAACAGCAGGCATTCGTTGCACCAGCAATGGAGGAACTGCCTGCCTAGGCCAGCTGGGCCTCTAACTAAGGCAACATTGTTTTAATTATAGAAGCCACAGAGCTGAAGCCAACAGGAGGCTTCATTACCTGCCTAGGCCTCGGCTTAAAGCAGCAGTTTCAATTATAGAAGATAAATAAATCCCAGAAATCTGCTTCCAGCCAGCCTTGCTGGGACATTGGGTCAATGGGAGCTGTGGGCAGCCTGAAAGCCTGAAAACAGCCCTCATGCCTGCACCCATGCTGACCACACCCCAATGGGGTGAGGGACCACACTGGGGGGGTTGGCCAGCCTGCAAACAGCCATCAGCTCCTCACCCAGGCTGACCAGGTACCTCAGTAGGGACCCAAAACCTGAAGGAACTGTAGGCATCCTGAAAGCCTGAAAATGGCCCTCAGTCCCACACCCAGGTTGGCCACACCTCAATGGGGTGAGGGTCCACACTGGGGAGCTTGACCAGTCTGAAACCAGCCATCAGCCTCTCAACCAGGCTGGCCTGGTACCCCAGTAGGGACTCGAACCCTGAAGGGACTGTGGGAAGCCTGAAAACTCCTCGCAGGTTCTCACCCAGGCTGCCTAGGCACCCCAGTAGGGACCCAAAACCTGAAGGGACTGTGGGCAGTCTGAAAACACCCCTCAGCTCCTCACCCAAGCTGCCCAGGCACTGCAGTAGGGACCCAAAACCTGAAGGGACTGTGGGCACCCTGAAAACACCCCTCAGCTCCTCACCCAGGCTGCCCAGGCACCCCAGTAGGGATCCAAAACCTGAAGGGACTGTGGGCAGCCTGAAAACAGCCCTCAGCCCATCACCCAGGCTGACCACACTCTGACGGGGTGAGGGTCCACACTGGGGGGGTTGGCCAGCCTGCAAACAGCCATCAGCCCCTCACCCAGGCTGGCCAGGCATGCCAGCAGGTGGACTTCCCTAGAGGGGTCCCAGACTGTGAGAGGGCACAGGTGGGGCTGAGGGACCTCCTGAGTGCACAAATTTTTGTGCACCGGGCTCCTAGTATTTATATAAACAGATGTGTTAGAAAGTAACACATTTTTTACTTTCGTTCATGATCTTGAAAGAGCTTTTTGCTGTTATAAAGTTTTAAAGCAATACATAGAAAAATGAAGATTAATGCCTAAAAATATTTCATGCTGAGGAACCATCTGAGTGAGAAAAGCTGCAAGTGAATGGAAACTATTTCATAAGTATGATGTAAAAACTCTCATGGTGATTCCAAAGGTCAGAACTATGGAGGAAGGACTTTGCTTTCCATGAGTATTTTCTCAGATCTTTATTTTAGAAAAGAACATACTTGAGATTATTAGGGTTTTAAAATTTTATTCAGGTCAATCATAATTTAGGGATTTAAGAACATCAAAAACCATTTTCTTGTAATAAGGATATTGATAAAAAAAATATGAACATGTATTTCCCAAAGCATTGTGCTCATCAGAGCTGTCACCTTGGTTAACTTATTCATAATCTAAAATTATATGGAAGTATAGATAGAAAAAAATCGAATTCCCAAAATAGCAACTAAAATGACTTTATCACAGAATATTCAGTAAATAAAAAAATGCAATAAATGTATCCTATATAATAAAGAGGGAATATGCAAATGGACCATCACTCTGGTCAATTTGCACCCACAGCTGAGGCTAAGTTCCCATAACGAGCCTTAAGGAGGAGTCAGGAGGGACCTGAGGTTGTGCACCCACCCACCTCCTGCATGGGGCTTGACAGGGGACGTCAGGTTGTGTGCCTTCCACCCGCAGGGCTTGACAGGAGAACTCAGGCTGCTCCCCCATCACTGGCACCAGGCCAGAGGAACTCAGGCTGCACTCTCTTCCCTGGTGCCAGGCCAGGGGACCTGAAGCTGTGACCCCCACCCAGCAGGACTTGATGGGGGCCCTCAAGATGTGTCCTCTGCCCTGGTGCTGGGTCAGGGGACCTCAGGTCATGCCCCCAACCTCAGCACCAGGCCAGGGGACCTCAGGCTGTGCCTCCTGCCCCGGCGCCAGGCTGAGGGATCACAGGCCCCTCCCTCTGCCCAGCAGTGCTTGATGGGGGACTTCAGGCCATGCCCCTGCCCTGGCACCCAGGGGACCTGAGGCTGCACCCCCCCACCTGGTAAGGCTTGACAAGGTGGGACCGGCCGGTTCTGGATCTAGCCCAATGAAGGGGGGCTGTCCAGGTTTGGGTCTTGAGCGATTTTGAGGTGCATGTGGGTGGTTGAAGACTTGACTCTGGGTTCCATGGTGCACCCCAGACTCTGACAGGAGGAAGATTTAATATACATTTTACTAATTTTCTTTAATCTCTGACACTTCTATTATAGAGAAAGGGCAAATAGCAATATTAAAATATTTCCTCTAATTAATTCCCTTTTAATGTGCACAAATTTCGTGCACTGGACCACTAGTATAAAATTATAAAGAAATATTTAGAATGCAAAGTATCTTGCTTAAAATATTTATACATAAATACTTACATATGTAAAAATTCATACATTTATTCTTTGATATTGAACTAACCTAAAAAAGTAACTTGAAAGAAAATTTACAAATAAATACAGATAAAAAATGACATACCATAAAAAGCATTGACATTCAATTGGTAAAATACAGCTAACTCAACAGTACTAACAAGCTGATTTTCACTCATTTTGTGACTATAGTAAAATTAGTTCTTTTTTTGTTTGTTTGTTTCCCCTTTATTGATTAAGGTATTACGTGTGTGTCCTTATCCCCCCAGCACCCACTCACCCCCCTCTCATGCCCAAATCCCCCTGGTGTCTGTGTCCATTGGTTATGTTTATATGCATACATACAAATCCTTTGGTTGATCCCTCCCCCTAACATCCATCCTCCCCTACCTTCCCTCTGAGGTTTGAGCATCTGATTGATGCTGCTGTTTCTGGATCTGTTTTTGTTCATCAGTTCATGTTGTTCATTGTAATCCACAAATGAGTGAGATCATGTGATATTTATCTTTCTCTGACTGGCTTATTTCACTTAGCATAATGCTCTCTAGCTATATGGTTCTTTTTTATGTTGCAACATTCCCACTGAGAGTGTTACTAAATTCTGAAGTTTCAAACTCTGAGGATACCATAAAAGTATGTCCATATTAATTTGTAATTTACATTATTAATGTTTTATTCTGAAATTAAAGGCAAATAAGGCCATGAAGAGGGATAATTAAGGAGCTTCTGGATTCTGAAAAACATAATGATTTAATAACATAGTCTCTGGTGTCAAAGTACCTGGTTAAATTCCTCTCTATTTCTTCCTAGGTGTGCCACTTGATTACTTAATTCTCATTTATAAAATGGAGATTTTAAGATGGCCTATTAAATAAAGTTCTTGGTACATTAAATGAAATGGTGCATATAAAAAACTAGACACTAAATAATTATTCAATAAAAGTTATGCAATATTATGTAAAAGAGAGAAATTTAAATGGCACACAAGCTTCATTTGTCATTTTCTCCCATGAGGCAAACCTGAAAGACAATGGCTTCACTAGCTTCTTTACCTGTTCATATTATACTGACATGTTTTTCCAGACATATTTCGGTGATTCTAAAATTTAAGTGAATTTAATTGAAAATGAGTAAAATATTGTAATGTATAATGATCAATGTTCTCTGCGTTATTCCAAAAAGAAAGAAGAATTAAGATAGAATATAAGGCACCTCAAAAATAATTTTAGATCTCAATTAAAGAAGTTTCCAAAGGGAGGATGGTGATGATATTACTCAAGCCACTTCCCCAACTTGGAACATTTCATGCTTATGGTACCTTTTTTTAAAAATATTTTTTGTTGAAAGTATTATATATGTCCCATTTTGTTTTTCCTAAGGACCCTCTCAACTCCTTATCTGCACCTTCCCAGGCCTTCATGCACTATTGTCCATGTCTATGAACTATGCATATATGCATGTAAGTCCCCCCAGTTAATCTCTCCGCACCCCTGCTTTCCCTCTAAGATTTGTCAGTCTTTTCCATGCTTTTATATCTCTGGATCTATTTTGATCATCCATTTATTTTGTCCATTAGATTTCACATGTGAGTGAGACCCTGTGATAGTTGTCTTTCTCTGACTAGCTTATTTTACTTAGCATAATACTCTCCAGGTCCATCCACGCTGTCTCAAAGGGTAAGAGACCCTCCTTTTTTACAACTGAAAATGAGATATATCTTTTTTTTTAGTATCCTTGGTGTAAATGCACCACTGCTTTTTTATCCACTCCTCTGCTGATGAGCACTTGGGCTGTTTCCAGATCTTAGCTATTATAAATGGCACTGCATGACTATAGGGGTGTATTTTTTTCTCCTGATTGATGTTTTGGGATTTTTAGGATATATTCCTAGAAGTGAGATCACTGAATCAAATAGTAGTTCCATTTTTAATTTTTCATATATACTATAAATATATGAAAATACAGTTCCTTCTATAAATATAAAAATCCTATGAAAGCTCATTGGATGAAAAACCCTCCTAAAACATTTCTAGTTTGAACTATCTATGTCTACTCTCATTTATACATTGATTTTCCATGTTTTTAATAATTGCCTTTGTGTAGAACCTGTAGCCTTTGTCTATTTTGTATTTCTTTTTTTGTTTTAATTTTGTTTTATTGCTTAAAGTACCATTTGCAGCAGCATGGATGGAACTGGAGAGCATTATGCTAAGTGAAATAAGCCAGTCAATGAAAGAAAAATACCACATGATCTCACTTATTTATGGATAATAAAGAGCATTATAAATTGATGAACATAAACAGATACAGAAGCAGAACAGCATTGAACAGATTGTCAAACTAACAGATGGAAGGCTTGGGAAGGTTGGGGGGGGGGGGGAGTTAAGAGATCAACTGAAGGACCTGTATGCATGCATATGAGCATAATCAATGGACACAAGACACTGGGAGGTAGGGGAGGAGGGGGGAAGGTCAAGGGGAAAAAATGGAGACTTATTTAACACTTTTTGTAAAATTAGTTCTTTGACTTTACTAAGTCCTAGGCCAAATTTCAGAGTAAAAATGTCTAAATATGGTTTACTAATAGTTTTCTTTTAATAGCTTTTTTTTCTCTTTCTGAAACTTACTCTTTTCCTAAATGATTTTCTCTTCTGAATGATCAAAACCAGGTACCTTAATTCCAGTTTGTTGTCAACATGTCCTGCTAACTTTATTATATCACTTTTTGGAAAGTTGAAAATTTGATAAGATTGTATATTATTAGAATCGTGTCTCTTTACATAAACTATCATTAAAAGAATATAATCAAAGAGAATTTTAAAAGTAAAACTGACTAAATAACAACCACAGTACATTAGATGAAGAGTTGCTTTTGTCAACTGTGTTCCATTTAGTCTTTGACCATATATCTATATATAGAGAGATATATCTATATATATAGATATATGGTCCATACAATTTTGGACTCTACTCCTTTTTTCTTATTATTAAATTGTCAGCCTTTGATCATTAAATTATTTCCACTGTTTAGGTATTTTTTTTAAAAAAAAAAAGCTACAAATAACATCTTAGAGATATGTTTTGCTTTGCTTTTGTATTTTTAAATTTAAAAATGGGTGTAAGTGGTCAATGCATAGAATCAATTTGCAATGTCTTCAGAATGGTGATACTGCTTTTGAAAAGCTTTGTAACAATTTACAATGCTACCAGTGGATGCATGAATGTACCAGTTTACCCCAACCTCATTAGCGTTGGGTATTATGTTCATTAATTTAATAGGTTTTAAATGTATCTTTTTATTGTTTTAATTTGCAAGTCTTTAACTACTAGAGAACGTATTCCAGTTACTATGCATGTTACCAGATGTTTATTTTCTACCTGGATTTTTTTTAACGATCTGTTCTTCTTATATGTTTGAATATTTACTTTGTATTAAAAGTCTCTGTTTTTTAATGATTGATGAATTTTTCATTAGCATCTTTTTTGCTATATTTGTTTTATTTGTGGCAATATAAATGAGACTCCCAGTGGTTTTAAACCATTTTGACTATGGCAATACATATACTGAGTGATATCCTGAAAGGCAGCTAGATTTTTCTCGACTATTCAAACCACATCAAATAGGCAGCATCGTGGTTTGCTTTTTAGCAGGGTTAGCATCACTGATTCCAGTAATGGGCTCTTTTTTGCAAGTCTATGGTGCATGAAGACTCCTGATAATAACATGCACTTTAATGGAAATGTGTATTTAAATTAATAACACCACTGAGATAATGTACCAAAAATGGCTAGGCTGAAAGACTGAGAAGGAAAGTAATGGTAAAGTTGTAAAATGTATAGCTTCTCAAATTGGAATCAGGCAAATGCAAGTAATATTCTAATACTTAGAGGATGTAAGCAAAATATAAAGGAATATAACCATAAGTAATGAGATGACATAAAGAAAAATTAAGCAAATATCAAATATTTTATAGGCAGCTCATATGTATTATGTATATTTATAAAAGCTACTAGGGTCCTGGTGCACAAAAATTTGTGCACTCAGGGGTCCCTCAGCCCGGCCTGTGCCCTCTTGCAGTTTGGGATCCCTCAGGGGATATCCATCTGCTGGCATGCCTGGCCAGGCTGAGTGAGGGGCTGATGGTTGTTTGCAGGCTGGCCAACCCCCCAGTGTGAACCCTCACCCCATTGGGGCATGTCAAGCATGGGTGAAGTGCTGAGGGCCATTTTAGGGCTGCCTACAGTCTCTTCAGGTTTTGGGTCCCTACTTGGGTGCCTGGGCAGCCTGAGTGAGGTGCGGGCCATTTTTAGGCTGTCCACAGTCCCTTCAGGGTTTGAGTTTCTACTGGGGTATCCTGCCAGCCTGGCCCACAGCTCCCAATGACCCAAGGTCCCAGTGAGGCTGGCTGGAATCAGGTTTCTGGGGTTTATTTGTCTTTTATAATTGAAACACTGTTGCTTTGAGCTGAGGCCTTGACAGGTAAGGAAGCCTCCTGTTTGTTTTAGCTCTGTGGCTTCTATAATTAAAACATTGTTACCATGAGCAGAAACTCAGCCAGCCTAGGCAGGCAGTTGCAATGGAAGCCTGCTGTTTACTCTAGCTTCGTGGCTGCCAGCCACCATCTTGGCTGGGTTAATTTACATACAACCACTCTGATTGGCTGGTGGGTGTGGGTGGCTTGGCTGGTGGGCATGGCTTAGGTGTCCCGGAGAGATGGTTAATTTGCATATTACTCTTTTATTAGATTATATTACTGCCATTTTGTTTGAGTACTTTTCCAAACTTTTATGAGTAGAGAGGAAAGTGAAAAACATGTAACTCATTAAAGTTCACAGAGGAAGACAGTGACAAAATCAACCCCTAGCTCATAGATACATTATTTTTGTTTTGCTTTTAACCCTGGTTCCAAGGCTTCCCTTAAATTATCCAAAGTATTTCAGAAGGATGAGTAGAAGCTAAAATATATTAAACAGATGCAAAGAGGCTGGAAGAAATAACAAGCAAAAAAACACGACAAACAAAAAACAATAAACAGAGAGAAACATTCTTGCAGTGGTTTAATGTTTTTGGCTAATTAGAGAATTGAGTGCAGTGAAACCTGTTTCCATGCATCTGGCGAGTCACACACACCTCAGATCCCATAGCTGGAAAATCAGGTTAATTTTATTTCCTCATCTCATTTGAACATAAGATTCATCTCAATAGCATCCAGATTTATTCTGAAGTATTAATTAGTAAAATTATGCCAAATTTGCTGAGGTTATGTTGTTTTAATTTTTTCTTCTGTGATGTTTATATAAAGTTACTATGTGATAAATACACTATTTGCAAGTTCTCCTTGAAGAGTCACCAGACTTAATGTACCATCTGACTAACCGACCTTTAGCAGAATTCTGGGCTTAATCTGCATCAATTTCCAGTTTACTTGCTAATGATCTCTCTTCAACAATTTCATAAGAGTTCTTTCTTCATTCTCTAAATTCTTCAGTTTTTCACTCCATTTAAAAAAATTTCCCAGCTGCTCCAAGTTCCCCAGTTGAATCTGTGCTATTCAACCCCTGATAAAATTTCCAGCAGCCTGTAAGATATTTTACCAAAAATAATGCATTTTATATGTTATCTCTTCTCTCAACCACTAGAAAGTTGTTTCTACTCCCAGAAACCCAGAGTTGGTGGAGACAAGATTTAGAGAATTAGCATAGAACTGAGAGAGCTCCAAAAGGAAATGGGTGCTAAAAAGAAAAATGACCTGGCAAATCTTTTGAAGCCAGCAGTGATAGTGATTGGTGTGTGTATGTGTGTGTGTGTGTGTGTATGTGTGTGTTGGTACTTTCTAATTGCTAGGACTCAATTGTTTATCCTCAAATTCCATAGAAATATTTTTGTTTCACCTTCATATTCTCTCACAAATTTCTCAATGAATGTAAATTGATATGTGCTCATGCAAACCTAAAGTAAATATGTCATTGTTTAAAAACAACAACAACAGCTTATTTTGTCCTATACAAAAGTTTGGCACTACGAATGGTCTCCTACAATGCATTCCAAATTAGATTCTGATGTTGAAACTCTACATCTAGAATTCTAAAGGATATGGTGTCAAGTGTTAAGTACCAATTTCAAAACTAGAATAGATACATAAGAAAGGAGAAGCATGTCAAATCTGTCTCATAAAGAATACTGAAAATAGAAAAATTAAATAGAAATAATATTAAAATTAAGAGAAGGAATTTGCTCAGGAAATGAGATTAAGATTGGCTAAAAACAAGGAAGGAAACAACCCTCAAATCTTGAAAGATACACACGTGTAAATCTGAGTAAAAGTAGAGAGATGTTACATCGCTGGACATTACAACTCAAGAAAATTTAAGAAAATGTTGGGGCATAAAGAGATTTAATATATTTAAGCATTTGTTCTTTCACTCACTAAGGAAATAAATTAGCAAAACATCAAATATTTACCAGGGATTCTCTTTTCTTTACAAGCAACTAAGCAATTTTTTACTTTTTCCTAGGGCTCTGAAACCTCCAGAATGAATTTAGAGCAGGTATCAGCGACTGTTTTGGTTGACCGATCAAAAGTCAAAAAGGTGAAAAAGCCATTAAGATGTGTGCCAGTCCAGAGCCACAGGTCAGCTTTTGTTCTAACATCTCCTAATTAGCTGCTGAAAATTTAGTAGAAAACAGGCTGAAAATTTAGTAGGAAACAGTATAATAATAAGCACTTCCACACAAACATGAATTAGCGGTAACCTTGATACCCCACTCTTGACATGCTACAGCTATTGCCCAAGCCAGGAGTTACTAAACTCAAATTCACTGGCTACTTTGGACCAATGCAAGGTCTTTCGGGCTGATGTAAAAAGAAACACACACACACATATCATAAACAAACCAACAAACAAACACAAACTAAGGCAGTCTTCTGAAATAAATTTTTAAGAGTCAGTGGAATTTCTATGGGAAGAACAAAGCTAATTAACACTAATAAAAACAATGAAGTTCTACTCTGTAATTCTCCAGCCTTGTACTTAGTCCACAGGAACCTTACTTTCCTACTCAACAACTGAAGGATTTGAACACCAAGGACACTAAACTGTAGTAAAGATCGAACTTCCCTTGAATTTATGATTGGGATTTTCAAACCTTTCATAAACATTGTTTATATTGTTCCCATTGGAAAATTTTATATCATAAAATGACCAGATATTTCATGTTCAAATTAAATTAAAGACCATAGAGTCTAGTGTATCCCTTGACACTTATGAATAAGAACAATGAGCAGTAAATACAACAATATACCAAACGAAGCACACGTGTTTTCTTCATGTGCAAATATACTTGTCTAAAAACTATGGTAAACAAAATTATTTGTTTAAAGTATAGTAAATAATATTTATAATTTGCATCAGGATAGCTAACTAAAACCACCTATTATGTGTTTTTCCTGACTGGTTCTCTTATTATTCAGGCACAATAATTGATATTGCACACCAACATAAGGACATAAGGGCATAAGAATAGCCATGCTATGACTTTGTATACCTTATAAACTAATTTTGTTATTCATTCTACTAATTTAATTAGCACTTACTAGTTGCTAGTAACTATGCATGAATTGGGTGGGACTCAGCTACAAATAACATAATCCTTGACTTCAAGGATTTAAGTATTTAACTTTAGTATATACAGTATAAATCTTTCAAAGAAACTCAATTATTTTAGCTATTTTTTCTAATAATAAAGATTTCTTTCTTAATATACAATTTATATATATAAAACCCTAATATGCAAAGAGACTGAACAGCAGAACAACTGAACAACCAGTCACTATGATGTACATTGACCACCAGGGGGTGCACGCAGAACATAGTGAGTGTCGGCAGCAGGCAGCAGAGCATGGAACATAGCAGGCATTGGCTGTGGTGGGATGGTGGAGCAGGTGAGCAGGAGTTCCAGACCAAGGCAGGGTAACATTGGGGTGAGCGTCTGGTGGTTAATGAAAATTCTTTGCTCCCCCGTGCCACAGTATGCCCAGTGCTCACACCCACTGCCAGCACTGGGCACCAGTCCAGATCGCTTGGAGCAGTCAGCAGGTGTCAGTGGGGTGGGCGTCGTCAGTGTGTGGGATTGGTGGCAGTGGGAGCAGGGCTGCCATGACCCACCCCTGTGCCCACTGCAGCCTTGTGGCCCACAGTTCCTTTCAAGGTGCAAGAATTTGTGCACTGGGCCCCTAGTGTATTATAATATACTTCTTCTCAGACAGCATTTTTTTATATTGTTTTTGCCACTCTTTTCTCGCAACAATCTTTCAGGCACTGAAAGAATTCGTGCACTGGGCCCCTAGTATGTTATCATCAAAACTTATATATCAATCAAGTTTAATGTTATTTTGACTGTGGAGAAACCACATATCCTTCACCTCTTAGTGATCAATTTTCAGGAGAGGAAATTCTGGTAAGTTATACATACTAATACAAATAATAAACAA
Organism: Murina feae; assembly: GCA_004026665.1. Taxonomy (NCBI): domain Eukaryota; kingdom Metazoa; phylum Chordata; class Mammalia; order Chiroptera; family Vespertilionidae; genus Murina; species Murina feae. The sequence goes on along the minus strand of PVJC01002522.1, from coordinate 62,495 downwards.
TACATTTTAATTCATGAGCAAAAGACACTGGAATGTACATGTGAAATAAATAGATACAAAAATCAATAGATAATGTGCCCACAAGGAGTTAGAAAATTAGAGAACAAAGAATAAAAAACCATCACAAAGTAAGAGCAGTATTATAAAAATAAATATCATAGTATAGCATAGGCTTGCCTTCTCTTGGAAAGATGTCAGAGAACTACTATGTGTCTCTGAGTAGCAACAGACGAAGCAGCTTGATGAATGATGCCCTGATGCTAGCTTCCTCCACAGAGGTCACTGAGGCTTATTGATGATCTGGGGGGATAAAAGGGTTGGGGAAAAGAATTATAGCACCAATATTGACAGACTCAATCTGATTACAGAATGGAAGTTTTTATCATTCTGTGGATTACATATGAAATTATAGATATAATAGCCTTACTTAATATTAAGTTATTGATTAAATTGTATATGAAGGAAAAATAATGAAATACCTATCTATAATTATGAAAGATGAGAAGAATCAGTAAATACAATTTCATTTCCTTGGGCAGAGCCTATGTGAAAGCCAAAATGTCCTAGGTAGCTTGTAGCTTTCCTGTCTCGAATTGCTTAATCATGAAAGTGCTAGGAAATTTAGGGGAACTAATCAAGGGCTAAGTATCTAAGGAGAGTGACAGGTTATACCTTTGCATAGAAAAATAGCAGGCCTGGTCTTATATTTGTTTTAGAATCTTCTTGTCTTCATTGGTTTGATTTTCTATATTTAAGAGTTATTGTTAGGTGTTATAGCTACCGAGATAAGCAATAAGAAAGTAAACATGACTTTTAGTAATAGTCATTATGATGAGTATAAGGGCCACCATTGAGCAATACAGATGATTTTTTTTTTTTTTACTGGAAAGGAATATTATATGTTAGACTGATCCCAGAAGGGATATATCTTCTACTTTTTAAAAATCTATATTTTGTACTTTCCTAAATTGAATTTCTAGCTAAGATTATCAAGAGTAATCAAACAGGAGAAAATATGTATAAAAATTAGATACATTTAGATAATTTTACTCAATGTGATTAACATTGCCTCTATTTATATTCTTCAAGTGTTCTTCAGTAACTGTTCCAATAAAACTAAAGTACAATGTCAAGAAAGTAAAAATATTTAACTTTAAATAGTCTTTCAAATCTCTATATTACATGAACTCAAATGAGAAATATAGGCAATTCCAGTTCAGTATAAATCATAGAGTGGGAAAGGGCCTTTGATAGTTTACATTTCAGTTTCCCATTTTCTTCTTAAATGTCTTCAGAGGATGAGAATCATGCTTTTAGTGTGAACAATAGAGACTAATGGGTAACAACCTTGGTTCTGCACAATGGCTTTGTGACAAGTCCTGCCTTTTCTCTCATGGATAACCTTGGACAACTTAGTAAGTCTATACTTGCAGTACTGGACAAACTACTCAAGTTCTCCGGCTCAATATTCCCTCATTCTAAAAAGAGAACATAAGGGTTCTTACTTCATTGGGTCATTAACAGTGTTAAATTAGTAAAGTACTTAGGACAGTGTCTGACCCACAGTGTGGTCTCCAAAATCCTTAGCCATTATTAGGAATGTACCTTGAGTGCTCAAAAGATTGTCCAATCCTTTGTGGTACAGTTTTTAATATGGAAAATTATTCCTTATATTGAATCAAACCTGACTTCTGAAACTCTGCTCCTACTTATGTTTTCAAAGGAAGAAATTTAGTGCCAATTTTACTTAATAGCTATTCACAATTAGAAAGCAGTGCTCATATCCACTTTTTTTTGTGTGTGTGGGATGAAACATACCAAGTTTCTTCACATGTCATTTTTTTTTCAAACTCTCTGTATAACTCCAACTCACTGATATTAATCACTCTTCAAATATTACATTTAGAAAATTATATAAAATTCAGTTACATACACTTATAATTGCTTATTAGAAATCCTGTTCCCTTTGATCTAATTCAGTTCAAGCATTAATTATTCTAAATCTAGAGCATGACATTTTTATATTTTTATTTTTCTCATAAAAATATAGAAGAGTATCAGGGTTAACAAGGTTTTAGAAATCAAGTGGTTCAAATCCCATTTTTTACAAATGAGGAAATAATAAATTTGTGCTAGAGAAGAGAGAGAATTTGTATAAGGTCACACAGCTTAACTTTTTAGTCACTAGAGACCTGGTGCACAAAAATGTGTGCACTTGGGGGGGGGGCATCCCTCAGCCTGGCCTGTGCCCTCTTGCAGTCTGGGACCTCTCAGGAGATGTCTACCTGCTGGCGTGCCTGGTCAGCCTGGGTGAGGGGCTGATGGCTGTTTCAGGCTGCCCACAGCCCGTTCAGGGTTCAGGTCCTTACTGGAATTCCTAGATAGAAGCAGGTATCTGGAATTTATTTAACTTCTATAATTGAAACTTTGTTGCCTTGGTCCTCTGCTTGAAGCCTGGGTTACCCCTGGCAACCCAAAGTCCCAGCCCGGCAGGTATCTGGGGTTTGTTTATCTTCTATAGTTGAAACTTTGTAGCCTTGAGTAGCCTTTGTAGCCTTCCTCTATTGCTCGGGGCAACTCCAGCTCTGTGGCAATCTTAGTTGAGTTAATTTGCATATTTGCTCTTGATTGGCTGGTGGGCGTGGCTGGTAGGTATGGCTTGTTGGTATAACGGAGTGAGGGTTTATTTGCATATTACTCTTTTATTAGATTAGGTTGTTTGGCCAGGGTCAGGCCCTAAATCCAAAATTTGCAAGCCGGTCTTTAAACTCCTGTGCCAACTATAATCAATTGTTTGGCATCCTGTTGAGCAAGATCTAAAATTTTATCCTGGATCCAAGGGAAAGAGTGATGACTATCAGAAATGTTCTCCTTGGGTTAGGAATGTGAAGTAGTCTACACTTATCACATATTTGTTATTTTTAATTACTGCCCTTTTAATCCAAGTCATTCCAATACTGAAGTTACACAATTGATTTTTTTGAATCCATGTGAGAAATTTTACATTTATTAGCTTTTTAATTATTATTTTGAGTTCATCATTCTAGTATATTGACCTATTCTCAAGCCTTGGTTCTGACATTAAATATATTTACTGTTATATATAATGCACAAATTTCATAAGCTCAACAACTGTATCTTTATCCAATCATCCATTAAATGTAGAATAAGGATGTTTTAATACTTTAATAATATTTATATCTCACATTTTTCCTAAACTGGAACTGAAAGCAAATATTATTCCATCTGTCTAGGGTATATCTAACAGCCATCTAGGGACAGGTCTAACACACACAAGTCATAGGTCCAGCCACTCCAATTTCCTTTTTCAATATGATTTCATGGAAATATAAGTGAGAGGAGAATAATTACATACTCTTACCTTGGAAAAGACTATTGTTTATTCAATATAAAGCGGTAAAAGGAAGTATAGTTAAGATATTAAGTGAAGAATGGTATTAGAAAAAAATTGCTAATGCCAGACAGTGACCAGAGAAAGAAGAGATTATATTATATGCCAGGTAAACTATTTTAAAACTTTAAAAAATTTTGAAATATTTTACAAATCAAAGCAAGAACATCAGCTAGAGCAGAAAAATTAAACTGCAATTCTTAAAAGGACTTTCTTTTTTTTTTTTTTTTACTGTTTGGTAGGACAATGCCTAAAGCAGTCAGCAGCTTCTGATTCTGAAGTGGAGCAGGTCGCAGCAAGCCCAGTTCAAAACATTTCACTCCTGGGACCCATAAAAGCGTAAGCTGTGAATATTGAAGCACTAGCCAGTGTGATACCTGCTGCCCAGGAAACATTTCATCTGCTATGCCTTCAAGGCAGCTTGCTTATAGGTCTCTAAAACTCTGTACTGGCTTCTCATTGCTATTAGGAGGAAACTAATAAGCAAAATTAAACTTTAGCTTTTTTTTTTCCTCCAGTTACTACAGAGTGAAATACCAGGACTCTTTAATATAGTTATCTTATAAACTGCATCCTTTCTCCCTAAGCAGTTTGGCTCAGCAGATAGAGTGTTGACCTGTGGACTCAAGGGTCCCAGGTCCGATACACATCACGGGCATGTACTTAGTTGCAGGTACCCAATAGGGAGTGTGCAGGAGGCAGCTGATCGATGTTTCTAACTCTCTATCTCTCTCCCTTTTTCTCTGTAAGAAATCAATAAAAATATATTTTAAAAAATTTTTTAAACTGCATCTTTTCTAGTCCCTCTCTATGCATGTCCCAAGATTAAAAAGAATAAACAAAAAATATAAAAATAAATGAAAACCTCAAAACATCAGTAATCAAAAATATATCCTCATACAATGGGAACAATTGTTATGGCAGCCAGCACCTGGGTGAATATGTTCCCAAGGGCCTATTGCAGATGTGTATATTTCTACTGTTCAGTCAAGGCAAACAGAAACCAGCTGCCTGCGACTAGCTCAGACTAATAAGCAGAAAATCAACGTAGGCTGATCCAGGATGAATATCAGCATCTGCTAGGCCATTGTCTTTGCTGATGTGTCTGAGTGAGCAGGAGGAAAAGCAAATAGACAGCCTGCTATAAGGCAGAACTCAAGATGAGGCGCTGCTAACCAACTGCCAAATCTCTGGTGGAGGAGTGATGGCAGGAAACAGAGGCCTCAAACTCAAGCAGGAGGCGTCTCATATGAAATGCAAACTCTATGCCCTATTCCAGTTGGATTTTTTCTTAAACCATTCTTTTGGAAATTTTAAACAAAAGGCAGTAAAAAAGAACTATCCATGAGTCAGGAGGTGGGATTAATGATTAAGAACACACTCACTAGAGACAGCAAGATGAACCAACATGGCAGACTATGGACCACTGCAACACATAATGAAGGATACCTCTGATCTAAACAAATGATATTACATATAAGACATGATTCTCATATCAAATATGGGAAGGAGTTTACCTCTTTCTTATTGCTTCCACTTTCCACTGGGGCCTCTGTTGCTCGCTCAGTTCTATCCCTGGGCATATTTGCCTCCTTCTGTGACCTCAGAAGCACTCAATACCTTAACATTATGCTCAGACTCTTCTGATATTTGTCTACTCCACAAAGTAAGTTCTTCATCGCTCTTAGGAGGATGACCTCTTGAGTTGAATTTTAAAAGCCAAGGAGAAAACTGATGAAGAGGAAAAACAAGGGATCTTCTTGCCAATCTCTCTTCTCTAGAACAATCATTTCTACCGTGTTATTGTTACTTGCTTTTGGGTCATTACTATGAAGGAGTGATGTCTACCGTGTCCTGGCCTCCAGAGCCCTCCCTGCTCAGCTCTAGATTCACACCTATTGTTTCTTTCATGGAGGCAGTCTATCTTAAACTCAGTCTTCCTCTTTTCCTGCTGCCTTCTAGTTTTCTCAGTATAGTTGTCTTTTCCAAAGAACCTCTTGCCTTCTGCAGAAGTACCCATAGCAGAACAGCTTTAGTTTAATAATTTTTGCCTCCAGTGATGTTTCAGGCCTAATTTGCTCTAGGACAACTTGTTTTTTTTTTCTTTCTGGAGGTCCAAGGTATCTGTATAGCTCACCTTCAACACCATATTTCAAGTGATTCCTTTTTTTCTCCATCAGCCCTCCCCACCATCCAACTTTCACATCTTTTCATGGCTATTGGAAATACGAGGGTGTGGATGACCACAGTCTCGGTTTCCATCTGCTAGGCCATTTCTTTGCTCACACCACTCTTTCCTAATTCTCCCATTGCTGCCCTTTCAATTCTTCTCTTGATTTCTTGACCATAGTTTCCATTCAAAGCGATGACTGAAACAAAGTAAACAAAATCTTTAACAATTTGGATATCTACATTGTCTGTCTCAAAGCTGTGTATTTTTGTGTAGTCATGGTTTTTGTTTTCTTGGTGTTCAAATACAATTCTGCTTTCTTATTTGACTTTCATCAGAAGTCTTTTCTGACCTGGCTGTGGCTTGATCCTTTCTCGGTTTTTACTCCCTGAAGCTAGGGGTGGCCCTAAGAGTAAAGGTGAAGGCAGATAAGAAGTGGTTGTGCAGGTCCAACTGTTGTGGCAGTGCATCCACTGGGAGAATTGAGAATCAGGATGAGGAGGAAACAGCAAAGAGGAACAAGCAGTAAAAATTCTCAACATGAAAAATGCCCAACAGGAAAAAGGAGGGGTCTGGAGCCCTGTGCAGAATGAAGGGGGATGACACCATTTGGGAGGGCTTGAAGCCCAGAAGCCTGAAGGAATTGACCAGCTGGGAAGAGTTAGATGACTTGTCCCAAGTTTTTGATGGGCCATACCCAACAGGCCTGCTGATCACAATGAAGTGGAGATACTGTGGAAAAGATCCCAGTGCAGCAAATGGAAGTCAGGAGAGTGATGAGGAGCAGCCAATGAGACATCTGATGCATATCTAAGCTCCTGAATCCGATCATCATGATGACTTTTACCTTGTTTTTGAATCCTAAGGTTTTCTCTGAGGTGAAATGTGGCTTCTGCACTACACGTTTTTAGTTTTGTGGTTCACTTTTCTATAAACCTTTTGGTGTTATCGCTTTCCAGTTTCTAACTAAATATTGTTTTAGTCTGAGTCTAAATTTTTCTGTCCAAGAGGAAAATTTTACCCAGTTTTCAGAAAAATAGTGTTTTTATGATGTGAAATTAATAACACAGCTTAATAAGAAAGAAAAAAGCCATTTCAAATTATTTCTCAAATGAATTAAGTTGAAAATTGCTTGACATTTTTAAGAAGATAAGAACCTCAGATATCTGTGGACTATTTTGTAAACTTGAAAAATATGGATATGGAAGCTTAGTGTGCTGAGTGATGTTTTAAAAGTGTGATGTAGGTGTATGTTTGTGATGGGTGTTGAAAGATAGCAGAATATACCCACTCCAAGAATGTCCATAGGCATTGAGGGACATGCTACCCAAAATATGCCACTTTGTTACATTAAGTATTTTGAGCTGCAGGTTCTTGCAAATGCAGAGAGAGGCTTTCTCTGAACTTCCCTTACCCACCTAAAGATAGATCCTCAAAAAAGAAACTCAGCTGTCATAAACCTCCTACCAGGGGAGTTTCACCACAGGAGAGAAAACTGAATATCCACAGCACACCAGACTTCGTTACAAGCTATCATATCTCCTGTCTGTTCGTCTAAAGGCCCATTTATTTTCCTAAAAGTCATTCATTCTCCTCTAAGAGGGCTCCATCTTTGCTCCCCTTTCCCTGTTAACTTAGCATTTCATCCTGAATTCTAAGCCACCTCGGGAGTTACTCTTTTTTTTTTTTTCTGGGAATCTCTCATGTATACATGAAGCATACATGCTATACGTGTGAATAAACTTGGTTTTCTTTTCCTGTTAGTAATCTGTTTATTTTATTATAGGCACGTTAGCCAAGAACTCAGAAGGGGAGAGGAAAAATTATTGTTTCTCCCTTAAATATGTAATACTCAAACATCTGTGTGGACTAAAGAGTTCATAAACCATGAAGTCTTTAAAAAAAAATCAAGAGAAACTGCCTTACTTCAAAAGGAGAAATTAAAGACAATAGCAAAAGAAACAGAAGAAATCAGAAACAGAATTTACAGTATTTAGTGTAAATGAAAAGGGTGATTTATGAACCAAATGTGAAAATTCACAAACTGTGAATCACTGTGTGTGTGTGTGTGGGGGGGGGGGGATTAATGTTGCAAATTGGCTCAGCATTTTTGTTTTCTAATTTTTCCGAAAGCCAAGACAGAGAACAGAAAGAAAAAAAACACAAAAAACAGAGTTTTGTAAATCAATGCTTTTCAATACTCTCAATGCATCAGAAATAATTGAATACATTTAAAAATTAAAAAAGCTTAGGCCAGTAGCTCTGAAAGCCACCTTTGTGCTGTTCCAGTGTTCAGTTCCGGGTTAGGCAGCCACTCCGCAGCCGAGACTGCCAACTTGTCCACCAGGCTCCTTGAACTCTCTTTTCTGAAAGAAATCCACTGCATGAGATCACCCACATGTCATACCAAGTCAGGCTCTGAGGTGGGTACCAGCTCAGAGATCACCACTAAGGACGCAAAGAAGAAGGTGGATGAGGAGGAGGCAAAGGATGGAAGAGACACTGCTAATGGGGACATTAATGAGAAAAACGAGGAACATAAGGCTCACAATGAGATACTTGAAAAAGAAGAAAGAGGGGTTGAAGAGGAGGAGGAGGAGGGAAGTGATGGTAAGAATAAGGTGACCAGATAGATTTAAAGCGGAACACCATTGACCCGGGAGGCGGGGGGGAGGGTATTTTTCTTTTCTTTTTTTTATTATTACTTAAAATATTACAAAGAGTAATCGGGACTTTTTTTAAATGCTGCAGGATGTGGGACAAATTGTTAAAAATCGGGTCTGTCTCACCAAAAGTGGATGTCTGGTCACCTGAGATAAGAAAGAGAATGGAGATGAAGGTTAGGAGGCTGAGGCAGCTAAGGGCAAAAGGCAGCTAAAGATGATAAGGAAGAGGATGTTGACATCACGAAATAGTAGACCAATGAGGATGATTACACAGCAAAAAGGGAAAAGTTAAATAAAAAAAGCCTTCCATGACTGATTCATCCTCTACTTCCTGTGTCCTTCAGGTACAGAGTCCCGTGGGCCCACAGAAGAGAGTACCACCACAGATGACAGGCACTCGCTGCCACCCAACCAAAGTCACAAGGTGAATTTGCAGAAAGGGAAGAAAAGAGAACCCAAACCGAGGTCCTGATATTTTTTTCTAAGTATTTTAAAAAGGAAAATAGACATTTTTAAATTCGCATTGTATATTTTTCTACATATTGTTAGGGATCAATGAATTTTAGAGACCTCAGGATGATCAAAACAGCCTTTGCAGTGTACCCTGTCCTACTTCTGTATTCACTTGGCTGTGACCATGCTCATTGCAATCTCTAAGAAAAGCAAAGCCCAAAACCTTGTAAAAAATAAGAAGAACAACAACAAGAAGAAGAAGTCAAAACAACAACAACAAAGACAATCTTATTCCGAGAACTCCAGTAACTTTTTTGTGTATGTATTTAGCTCTACCATAGTAGTTGGTTAGTATAAGGCCAAAGAAACAGATAAAAGTTTTCTCTGCCCCCCTTTTCTCTCTTTATGAATTGCTGTTATTGGCCTGTTTGATGTGCATGTGAAACAATGTTGTCCAACAATAAGCCGGAATTTTATTTTGCTGAGTTTTTCTGACAATACCACCAAAAAAATCAAACTATACAAAACTCTTCCACTGACCCTGTAATCTCAGTTTAACTTAGGTGGGTGGGGTCCAGTTAACAAATTTTAAAAAGTTGATCAGGCGATTTTGAACCAGTCTTGGCTAAGGATACCTACTGCTTTAAAGGGAGGAAAGTTCTAAGAGAATTAATGGGGGAAATGGAGAAGAGATTTGGAGCACTACATCAACTCTCCTTTTGCAGGGTTTCAGAATTAGTTTTCATAAGATCAAATCCTATATAATAAAACAGAAACATGCAAATTGACTGTCTCTCCACTACGCTTAAGCCACACCCACCAGCCAATCATAAATGAGTATACAAATTAACCCAACTAAAGATGGCTTCAGCCATGGAGCTGGAATGAGCAGGAGGCTTGGATTGCCCCAGTGATGGAGGAAACCAAGCTTCCAGCCTTCACTAGTGGCCCTGGGCTCTGCTTAAGGCTACAAAGTTTCAATTATAGAAGATAAATAAATCCCATTAAAAAAAGAAAGAAAGAAAGGAGAGGCTGGGAGCTTGGGTTGCTGGGGGGCATGGCCAGCCTGAAAATGGCCATCAGCCCCTCACTCAGGCTGGCTAGGCACCCAGCAGGACCCCCACCCTGATCCGGGACACCCTTCAATGCAAAACAATGGGCCCCCACCCATGCACCAGGCTTCCATCCTATATAATAAAAGGGTAATATGCAAATTGACCCTAATAGCAGAACCACTGGGAATGACTGGTCACTATGACACACATTGACCACCAAAGGGCAGATGCTCACTGCAGAAGCTTCCTCCTGGTGGTCAGTGCACTCTCACTGGAAGAGCTCTGCTTAGCCACAAGCCAGGCTGATGGCTGCCAGCACAGCCACCTCAGCAGCACTAAGGATGTCCGACTGCAGCTTAGGCCTGCTCCCCATGGCAAGTGGACATCCCCTGAGGGCTCCCAGGCTGCCAGAGGGATGTCTGACTGCTATCTTAGGCCCAATCCTCTGGGGAGTGGACCTAAGCCAGCAGGGGACATCCCCTGAGGGGTCCCAGACTGCAAGAGGGCACAGGCCAGGCTGAGAGACTGCACCCCCCAGTGCAAAAATTTTTGTGAACTGGGCCTCTAGTAGAAAATAAAGTTCAATCAGTTTAGCTGTCACAATTGAGGGTTAAAAAGCAGAACGTTAGAGATGAAGTGACTTTACATTATTATCCATGAGGAATTACAGCTCAAATTGGAGGTCTGATATCGTCTCCTGAGTTCCATTTGATCTTTGGCCATGGCTAAAATAAGAAAACTATTAATTTTAGAAATGTCATTGAGTCTAGAGAAGCCCATCCTTGAAATGTGGGTTTGAATGTCATGTTTTTTATTTGAATTTGGAAGAGAAGCTGACTGAACAGAGGGAAGAAGGAGGCAGAGGACAATGGAAAGAAGCCAAGTTATCCAAGAGCCAAAGTGCTGAGTCAGTTTAGAAAGCAGAGTGAGACAACCCATATTCATTTATGAGGAAAGAAAATCAGATATTTACCTCATTACACACCTAAGAATAAATTACAGTAGTATAAAAGGCCCCAAATTGAACAGATATTTTTTAAAAATTTAGAATAATATATTTAGGGTCTCAGGATAAAAAGAAATTTATAAATCTAACACAAAGCCACAATTCATAAAATAAACAGAATGTAAATGTGACCACATGTGTATACACTGAGTGACCAGATTATTATGACCACCTGACATTTGTAGGCAAATTAGCTATAATTTCGTGCTGAAGTAGCTAGAGGACCAGACCATTATAAATAGGGAAGCAGGTTGTTTACTACAACAGTAGAAATGATTTTTTTTTTCTGAAGATATGGGTAAACAACATGATTTAACAACCTTTGAAAGTGGGATATATTTGAACGTGAGTTACCAGATTATTATGACTACCTGATGTTTGTAGGCATACACTGCATTGTATGGGATATGGAAGCTGAAGCCTTGTTCAAACACCTTTGCTGTCTGCAGTTACCAATTAACACAGGAACACATCTCGAATTAACACAGGAACACGAGGATTGGACAGTTGAGCATTGGAAAAAAAGTCATGTGGTCCAATGAATCACATTTCCAGTTGCATCATGCAGATGGCAGAGTGAGAGTTTAGTGGAAACAGCATGAAAGCATGCACCCCACATGCATGAGTGTAATCCTTCAAGCTGGTGGGGGCAGTGTTATGGTTTGGGGCATGTTTTCCTGGCATGATTTGGGCCCTTTAATTCATGTGGAACAATGTCTGAATAGCACAACATATCTAAGTATCATTACTGATCAAATTCATCCTATCATGTTGATGGCATATCCCAATGGAGATGGCTTCTTCCGACAAGACAATGCGCCATGCCACAGTGTTCATATTGTGCAGGAGTGCTTTCAAGAACATGAGGGAGACTTTACCTTGCTTAGGTGGCCCCCACAATAACCAGATCTCCATCCAATTGAGCATTTGTGGGACGAAGTTAAAAGAGCCATCAGGCAGCTGGTTCCACAACCATCAAATCTCACCGAACTCTACAGTGCTAGTCATCAGGCATGGTATCAGATTCCTCGCATCACCTTTCAACATCTCGTGGAGTCAATGCCTAAAACAATCGCCGCAGTATTGAAGGCAAAAGGTGGCCCAATGAAGTACTGATGTACTGATGGGGTGGTCATAATAATCTGGCCACTCAGTATCTATATATCTATATTTATATCTATATCTATATCTATATCTATATCTATATCTATATCTATATCCCACATTCAAAGGCTGTTAATTCGCATTCTTTACTCATATCTTCAGGCGAAAAAATCACTTCTACTGTTCTACTGTCATGGTAAACAACCTGCTTCCCTATTTATAATGGTCTGGCCCTCTAGCAACCTCAGAGTGAAATTATAGCTAATTTACCTACAAACATCAGGTAGTCATAATAATCTGGCCACTCAGTGTATGTATATTAACATCACATATAATAGAAGATATATAATAAAAGTTACCAATGAAAAATTAAAACTTCAAGACAGTTTTGAAGAGAATACTTTAACAATTAGTACCCAGAATATATAAAGATGCAGTTTAAATTTTTAAAATGTGACCAAATGGAAAAGTAAATGGGAAAATTCACAATTCACAGAAAAGGAAATTGTAATGACCAATAAACATAAAATTATGCTCAAATTTCTTTAAGGACATATAAATTAAAACAACCAGCAAACACTTTTTAGCATTTAACAGATTGGCAAGATAACTGACACCTGATAATGTCAGATATTGACAAAGGATAGAAAATGTGAACTTTCAAGTTTCCCTAGTTAGAGTATTAATTGCTGCACAACCTTTATTAAATAAAGATTAATGTGGTAACATCTAATAGATATACATAAACAAGACTGCAAACTGAACACGTGATGCAGATCCTTGTGAAACTCTCATACAGAGCACAGAAAATAAGCACAAGAATATCACTGAAACAGGAATTTTTTCAATATATTTTTATTTGATTTCAGAGAGAAAGGGAGAAGGAGAGAGATAAAAACATCAATGCTGAGAATCATTGATCAGCTACTTCCTGCACACCTGCTACTGGAGATTGAGCCCACAAGCTGGTCATGTGCCCTGACCAGGAATCAAACAAGGACCTACTGGTTCATAAGTCGACGCTCAACCACTGAGCCACACCAGATGAGCTGAAGCATTAATTTTTATTGGCTAAACAAAATGTAATCAATCTAAAAGAGACTGGAAGTAAACTGATCTGTATTTTATATCAGAATCCTGTATACCTAGTAAAATAAACAAACACAGCTATATGCATCAACATGTGTAATGCAACTTCAAAAGTTGCTAAGAGAGTAGACCTTAATAGTTCTCATTATAAGAAAAAGTTAACTATGTATGGTGATGGATGTTAACTAGATTTACTGTGATGATTATTTTGCAATTCATATAAATATTAATTCATTGTATCATATATAATGAAACTAAAATAATGTTTTAGGCTAATTATATCTCAATTAAAAGAACAAGAAAAAAATACATAAAGTTGAATGGAAAAAGGGAAAAGGGAGTAGAAAAGAAAGGGGAAAGGGAGAGTTAATTGCATTTGGCCTAAGAATTTTCAGAATTAGTGAAAAAATATGGAAGATGGTACTATAATGAACTGGTTTAATATCCTGGTCCTTGGGGTCAAGCAGATCTGACAGGCACTTTAAATTTAACATTAAACAGTTGCTTAGTCTCTGTAAACCTATTATGCTCACCTATAAGAATAATAAAACCTAACTTACAGAATTGTTTCAAGCCTACATTAGACAAGAGAATATGTAAAACTTTTCTTTGCTTAAGGAAATTGTGGAATTAAACAAAATAAATTGCATTAAACTTCTTCTATACTCATTATTTCACCTGTGTACATATTGTGCTAAATGCTAAAGATAAGATGTTGACTACTAAGGAGATGATCTCTACCCCCCTACAGAAATTGTGATCCTTTAAAAATCCGACTTCAACGGCAAAGGCACACCAGCTCCCTCCGATTCTTCAGTATGGAACTTCAATCTCTGTATGTTTTTATTCAAACAGCTGAGCAACCAAAGAAACTAAAATAAACTCTCAAGCCCTCAAATACATCTATTCCAGAGCATCTCATTCTTTGAAAGTGGATGCTGCCATTATTATAAAGGCAAACTCTTCAGACAGGCTCTGCATAAAACCATTTCAGAGCTTAGGCTTATAAATAAGTAAATACATTTCATTGCTGCATCTAACTACCAAATTTGAGATCTGAGTTTCTCACCCAGTAATCAGCAACATTCAAGAAGAAATATGAAGGTTGAGAAAGAAGCTTAGTGTAGGTGTCACTGTGTCTTCCAGGTCTCTATCTCTCTGTCTCTCTCGCTTTCATTAGGAACTTCAACAACATTTTACAACAGCCCCACAAACATTGAGTGAATTTCAGGAGAGGTTTTACTGAACAGAATAGGCTTATTACTCACGCACAGAGAAGTCATGGTTAAACTTCAAGAGTGCAGCTTGTAAATTGCAAAATAAAAATAAGCATAGCTTTTAGGAAATCAGAAACTGCTAATTGCATGAAAAACAAAGACCCCATCATGTTTTTCTCTCTATTATGCAATAAAGGCTATTTTTATAAGATTTTTTTAACTCTTGAAATGATCCAAAGTTGAGCAGAAAATCAGCAGTTTGAAATGAGCAGATTCTTTATTAAGTAAAACAAAGAAAATAGAGGGAATAAGAATAAAAAGGGGGGTAATAGAAAATGCTATATTAGATTAAGCATCATTTAAAGAAATATAAAATATTTGCTTTAAGAGAACTTGTTCAGATTACTTAGGTCAAAGTCACAGACAGGTAATTTGAACATTTTGTTAGGAGTGATAAAACTAATTTTCAAAAAGCCAAAAATATGTACAAGTTCTGAGAATATATACATTAGATAAATATTGACAGAGTACATTCATTAAATATAAAGGTGCAAAAAGGGCATAATCCTTAGTAACTTACACTTTATTATATAAAGGAAACAGCATGCACAATATAATGGGAAATACATTAGTAGAAATCTTTGCAGATATTTTAAATCAGATCTTAAAAGATGATTATAAAAGGATTAATTAAGAAAGGGGCTAGGGAATCATTCTAGAGAGAGGAAAAAACACAGTCATAAAAAGATTTAAAAATTGTGGTGCATACTTGAGTAAAAATGAGTAGTTGTATACCAATAATACCTGTTGGTATTTACACTAGTCTTTCAGCAGCAATCTGATTTTTCAATCCTACAATGTACTTGAAGGGAAATGTCATTCTCTTCATAAGTGACATCTCCTCTTCCAGATCAATGTATGCATCATGAAATATGGCCACTTCGGCTCCATCTGCTGATCTCCCAGAGAGAGGTTAATGTTTCAACTTAATGATTATAGCCAAGATTACACGGAAAATTTCAACCAATTTCATGCAGCCCGTTGGGGGGAAGGGACCTGCTTTTGTAAGTGCAATTCTGTTCTATCATCTCTCACTCATCTATATATCAATTCCCTCTGACATAAAAATCAATGCAATGCCTCTAAAATTTCTGTGACCCACCAACAAAGATCGAATGCTTAGATTTGCTAATTTTCACTTTAAAAATAGGCCATCCTTAATATTTACACTTTCTCAGTTGAAGTATTAAAAGTTTTTAGAATTAGTGTTAACTTTGAATAGTGTTCTTGTGAACGTTTATGAACAGGAAAACATTTCATAACTACAGAATGTGTAACTTTGGAGGCAAGTTTTTATCCATGTGTCATGGTTTGGGAAGAACTTGTGCTATGTCCCTGTAAATAGTATTAGATTTCTAAATACTGCAGAATTTTTCTTCTCTTTGCTTTACTATTTTAAATCTCTTTAATGTGCAAACAAAGTGAATGTTTTTTATCAATTAAAAGACTTGATAGACCACTGTGTTAATTTTGGAGTTCACAAATAACTACTACTGGATTATATATGATGTTTAACTTTATAAGAAATGCAAGAAGGCAGCACATGATTAATTTTTCATTAGTTTCGTGAGATTAATAGAAGATAAAATCACAGCACATGATTTTAAACAAATGAAGTGAAGTGGATTGCAGAAAAGTGAAGTGAATTTAGAAGCTCCTGTTAGGCAGTTTGCATCAGAAGTGTATTCTTTTTGTTTCCTCTTGTCTCTCAAGCAGAAGCGACTTACTAGCAAACTCATATACCTATGAGCTATACGTAGGAGGAATTAAATATTGGAAGAAAATCTTGTGTTTTTATTGCTGTGTTTTGTTAGCCAGGTGTTATGGGTTAAAAGATAAGTTCTAAACAGAGCCAGCTCCAGTCATTGAGACATTTATCTAATCATTGTGATTTGAGACAAGTTCTGGACAGAATGTTCTTTTCAACACTCACAACCTGTCATTCCACAACAGACCTAAACTTCTGCATCTTAAGGGTTTCTATTTTCAAGGGCTTCCTATTTTAATGTAAATTCTAGCTAATTGACACTGCAGGTTTACTAAATTCTTTTTACAATTAGTTGGCAGAGTGGTTTGAGTAAGATTGATGGAAATAAAGCTCAGAAAATTTTTTTAGTTAGGGGAAGAATGAGGGGAGATCATTGGGAGAGGAAAGAATTTTGAGGTGGTTGATGAAGTCTGAATACACAGGATAAAGCCCCAAAGACTTGGTAAGATATTTGAGTTATCAGGGAGAAGTCAGTAAATGTCGTTAAAATAGGCAGATAATTTAAGCCTGGTGGAAAGCCTTTTTTCATCGAATATTTAATTTCTTATTGTCAAAGCCAGGAAAAGATTTAGCCTACCTGCCCTGACACAGCAGATTAGATGGCATTAGGTAATCAATCATATCCATAATGAATGACTGTAGTTGGCATAACTAGTGGGTTAAATTCCTGATTGTTGAAGTCAGACCATCTGGATTCCAACTCTTGCTCTATAACTAGAAAGCTAGGTGGCCTTGGTAAAATTACTTAATCTCTCCAAGTCCCTCTAAACTTGGAATTTTTATAGGAAGTCAACAAGGAAATAAACCCATAATAAATAAAATGGCAGCTTTGCTGGAAGTAAAAGTGGCAGCATAAAGAAAAAGCAGCAACCTAGTTTGAGAAGGCTTCTCAGAAGTAAATATGAGCTGAGATCTAAATCATGTGTAGGAATTTGCCAAGTGTAAAAATTTAAACTGTGATTTCAGACAATGAAAACATCATGCAGAGAGGCAAGAAGGTATGAATAAGCATGTAACTGCCAAGGAATTTAATATGGCTGGAGTCTACAAGGCAAGAAGGACATGATATAAACAAAGAGGCAACAGGGGACCATAGGTTATTCAGAGGAGGAGAGTAACACTATTAGGTTTTCTTATTGGAAAGGTCACTCTTGTGACACTCAAAATAATATTATAAAATTTTAACTAAGCATTGATGAGAAACCGAATTAGGACAGAAGATGAAAAACAACAGACAGATATAGAAAATACTTAGGAAGTGGAATTAACAAGATTCCAGTAATAGTTGGGTGGAGGAGAGGGAGAAGAAATCATCTTGGAAAGACAAGTTCAGCTTAAACATTTTGGTGGATAGTATTGACCATCACTGAAGTAAGGACCACAGATTTGATGCAGACAGTAAGGAGATCACCCTCAAAGACCAATGAAGAACAGGACTGACATAGACTTCCGTCTTTAAGACTATGAGCAGGAACTTCACTGGAAATCCGCATTTCCACAAAGACTTTTGTCTCTGGGCAATTGTCTGTGACAGGGTGTTCCAGAGGTTTTCTGACCATGGCCAAGAAAGGTTGGAGCCAGTTCATGGGCTTCTACAGTTAGGACCAAGGTCCATACATCTATAGAACACTTGGGTGGATGAGATTCCTCATGAGTCCCTTGGTGTATGATGCTGACCCCACAGTGCCCAGAAAGAACATTTGTCCATGACTGGATGCCAAATATTTGTTTTTGAGTGAGATGTTTATGAGTGAGGGACATCTTATTTGGCCATGTTGCTAACAGTATTACTGGTTTCTGGCTTTTAAATGTAAACATTTATCTGGAATGTAAAAGTTTGTAAATTATAAATAAAATAACTTACTCTAAGCAGAGCAATCATTGTTAGTGTTTCAGCATTGGCTTTATCTAATGTAAACTTAAATATCAAGTTAATTCAATAACTTGAATTAATAAAATATTCAGTTTGTTAATGAATAAACTGAACTACCAAGCAAAATAGAGACAGATGCATGGATTGAGAGCAAGAGCTTAGGGGTGGGGCGGAGGGCAGAGGAAGGGGAGAGGGCAATAATATGAGGGGATAGAGGGATTTAGCAAAAAATAGAGAGAATTTATGGACATAATTGCAGGATTGCAGGGGGAAAGGGATGGGTGGAGGTAGAGAGGACATAGAGGGGATAAATATTGATGAAAAAATAAAATAAAATAAAAATAAGAAAAATAAAAATAAATAAATAGAAAAAATCAGAATTAAAATTATAGTAAAATTTAATTTATTCATTAGCTTATTTGACATGTGATTTTTAGTAAATAGCATTAGCAACAGTGTCATGCTTGCTGTCTTAATTTATAACTGCCAAGCTTGAGCATATTCCTTTGTTTGTATCTTCCATGAATCCAGGAGTTTTCATTATTTATCTATACCTCTAAGGAAGATAATCTTTCTTTTATAATGCAAATGTTGTTTTACTTTATATAATGATGTGTTTTTGAAACTTCCATTGTCAGCCAGTTTTTTGAGATTCAATTATATTTTAAATGAATTCCTATACTTTAAAGCATTAGCCAGAAAGTAATTTTGTGTGTGTTTGTGAATTTAATAATTTTTTAATGTTTCTTAATTTACTAGTTTGTAATGGAGTTGAGGAATTTTAAATTATATCTTTATTTTTCATTTATGTTATGTTATTCCTACTACCTTTGTTGCACTTGTTTCAAACCTAAAATATTTGTTATCCTGATTGTTTAATTCTAAGAAACTCTAATAAATGGTCACTGTTTCATGATTATATCCAGCAGTTTGTGCGTGAACTTGAGAAGTTTGAATTCAGGCTGCTCTTAAGTATAAGCATAAAATTGAGCATGTCAGACCAAATAATTTGGGATTTTTTACATGGGTGATATTGGAAGGGAAAAGATAAAGAGAATTGGTTATTTATGGAAGAATAAAAATGTGGTTTTAGAATTTGAAAGAAATGGGAAAGAGAACTATATAACAGAATTATAACATCATAGGCTATTAAAGTGGGAAGGGATTTTTTGAGAATATCTAATGCAATACTTCCATATTTAAAGTTAGAATACATTATCCATAAAGATGAATTATTTTCCTTAGGGATACGTATTATTTATAGCAGAGATTGAATAAAAACTTTACTTAGCTTTGTTCAAACATTAAGTATCCCTCACAACAGGAAAGCTTTGCTCCAAATCTTCCTATTTAACAAATTACTGTTTCTATGATATACTTCTAGCTATCATTAAGCATTTCAAAAAAAAGGTCAAAATTATACCAATGAAGATGTTCACATTCACCATTTCCAAGAACCTAAACCAGTTTCAAGGTTGAGCTCACATGGGACTAGAGCTTGACTAAACTTTTACTAATATTGAAATTTATTTTCTCTTGGAGGTATTTTCCCTCATATTTTTCTCTCAGTTTTCACATTTATTCACACATATTCTGCATGAAATATCTTGGATTGTTCTAGTTTCATTTTCTTTACTAGGCATGATGGTATAATAGTAATGGTTTAATGTCCCACCATCAAATTATGTTTTCATAATTATAATTTTTCAGTGGGAGAGCGTATCAATTGGATATTTGCTAATAAAATATGTTCCATAGATCAGCAGTATCAATATCATCTGGAAACTTGTAAATACAGATCATTAGGCCCTGTCCCAGACCTCTTGAATCATAATCTGTAATTTAACAAGATTCCTAGATGATTCCCATTCACATTAATGTTGAAAAAAATCATTGCACTAGGTCAATTATTTATATAGTTACCAATGGAAAATTACTTTAAAAGCCCACAATCAGATAGGTTCTCCTTTATTGCTAATATTTTGTAAGATAAAATAATATCAATTAAAAAGAGACAATCTAATCTGGGCATCAAATATAAGTGATTCAGATTCTTTTTTGTTATTTTTACAGCTGATTCTGTTATTAATTTTGGCAAAACAAAACTCTAGTCTTCTCTAAAGCAGAAATATCTATGTTAACAAAATAGAGTTTTTGTTTCTTAATGCTCAGTTGGTATATAGGTTCCCAGAAATACAGTGATAATTTAAATTGCTGAAAAAATGAAAAATGTCAACTCCAAGATAAGATTATATGTGAAAATGAAAAGAAATAGTGTGGGAGACTTAAATTTAAAAAGAAAAGTACTTTTGCCAAGTTTTCATTTCTAAAATAATAAATTCTTATGTCATGATCCTGTAAATAGAGAATGCTTTAGACATGAATACTCTGACTCAAGTGGTTTTGTCAACACAAACATAAGAAGTGATTGGGCAAAGAAATACCTAGTTTCCTTTCTACCATATTGGTATGAATCAAAGTCACATAGGTATTTATAATGGATCAAAATTTTAATTCTTCTTTTAACAGGTTTCAGATGAATAAAGAAAAATAAGGAAAGATATATGTTGAGATGGTCTTAGATTTGTTTACTTTAACTGAATTTGCTCTAGGAAACATCCTATATAATAAAGAGGTAATGTGCAAATTGACCATCAAATTCTCACACAAAATGGCCACTACCATGTGGTCCAAGATAGCCACCAGAAGATGGCCACCAGGGGGTGGCAGTTAGGGCAATCAGGCTGGCAGAGGAGGGCAGTTGGGGAGTCCCAGGCTGGCAGGGGAGGGCAGTTGGGGGTAATTGGGCCATTAGGTGAGGTCAGTTGAAGGTGATCAGGCTGACAGGGGTGTGGTTAGGGGGTGATCAGGCTGGCAGGCAGGTAGGTGAGCAGTTGGGAGCCAGCAGTCCCAGATTATGAGAGGGATGTCTGACTGCCAGTTTAGGCCTGATCCCACAGGTATTGGGCCTAAACTGGCAGTTGAACATAACTCAGTGGGTCCCAGATTGGAGAGGGTGCAGGCTGGGCTGAGGGGCACTTTCTCTCCCACCCAATGCATGAATTTTGTGCACCAGGCCTCTAGTTTTTTATAGGAAGCTAGTGAGTTACCTGTTTGCTGAAGCAATAGTTTGTTGTGGAGGGGAAAAACATATTTTAAAACATTTTTACATTTAAGTAACTGCATGGCATATCTTTTCAATTTAGACAATGAGTGGTAAACCAGTGAGAAATACTAAGTCATCATATAATTTCTAACCAATTGTCAGTTAGTCCAATGCTGTGCTATTGAACTCTGCAAGAGACATGGATTAACAAATATCCACAAATGTAGTAGCTTTGTTATAACACGGAAAACAGTTTATAAAAAGGAATTTCATTTCTCAGAATGAAGATATATACTTATAGCCCTGACTGGTTTGGCTCAGTGGATAGAGCGTTGGCCTGCAGACTGAAAGGTCCCAAGTTCAATTCTGGTCAAGGGCATGTACCATGGTTGCGGGCACATCCCCAGTAGGAAATGTGCAGGAAGCAGCTGATTGATGTTTCTCTCTCATCGATGTTTCTAACTCTCTATCCCTCTCCTTTCCTCTCTGTAAAAAATCAATAAAATATATTTTAAAAAAAGATATATACTTATATCAGCACATGCCAAAACTGAGGAATTATAATAATAAGTCTTAATTTAAAGGATTTTCTGTTTTAGATTGCTGTTATTTCTATCTCTATTTTGTATTCAACTCTAAATAGAATGAGTGCTCCACTGGTAAGCACATGGGTGCAATGGGAGTGGCTACTGCAACAATTATCATTATTTTCTTCCATACAGCAAATGGTAGCCATTTAAGAGTAGAGAAGAGTATCATAATGGCTTGTGGAAACCCAAAGGGCACAAGATAACATCAATTTCCATACTGCATTTTAAAACAAGGTATAAAAAAGAGATGGGAGCTAGCTGTTTTCCTTAACAAAATGAGAAGGCTAATATATATGTTCCATTAAAAGTAATCATTTGCCTTAATGTGTTCCTTAATGCCTACCACATGTTGAAACATTCAGTAAATATGTGTTGAGATAATGAATAATGACTAAATGGACTTAAAGGAAAGAGTCTTCATATTTTATTCTATTGAAATAAAAATTGTAAATTACTATTTCACATCTTTAACTAATAAATGATTGCAGTAGTTTGTTAATATATGTTTGTTTATTCATTCAGCAGTTGTTGTTGCTCTACTAAATGCCAGGCATTACTGTAGGTTCTGAGGGTGTGAAGATGAATAAGTCAAATTACTTGATTTAAGAAACTGAGAGTCCAGACTGGATGCAATGAATGCTATGCCCCCATCCCTCCATCATGCACAAGGCAAGCATTCCCTCATTTGCTTGGAGGGGTGATGATCAGTAACTCTTGAATCGGTCCCTCTCTTAGAATTTCTCTTATTAGGTCTTTTCTCTGAAGTGACCTCTTTGATGTGAGACCATACTCCTTTCCCAGAGGCAATCCACATCCAATGACTAATTGTTATAAGTGAGTATAACCCTATCTCTATTGCCACAAGGAAAAAAATAAAGACTGTGAAGCACTGTGCCAGGAAGTCCAGAGCTTCCTGGGAATTTGGTTGAAGCCAAAAAATGATTTGTACTGAATACAACTCCTCTCTTTGTTGCAACTGATGTGCACTGTGACTCTTCTTTTTTTCCAAACCATAATATCCTTTATTTCCCAACTATTTTCATTTTCTATGGTTCTTCTGATAAATTTCCTGCACATAAATTTCCATAATAGAGTTGATTTTTTGGAAAATAAAATTAAGAAGTTTGATGTTAGGAGTGGTCTGAGAAAATGGGGTTTGGAGCCAGCAATAGGGCAAGAAGATCCATCTTTAACGTAAATGGGACACTAATGACTCTTGTAATGTTGTAGTTCAATTGTCAGGATCTTCACAAGTGCTAAATTGGGGGGGAATACTGGTAGAAGGAAATTGGACTAGCATGTGCAATACCTCAGGCCTTTAAGAGAAAATAAAGAATCCTATCTAATAAAAGAGTAATATGCAAATTAGGCATCATTTCATCACAAAGATGGCCACCCCCATGGCCACAAGATGGCGACGCCCAGTCCAGCTCAGCCCTGCCACTGAAGTGGTCAGGCCTGTTAGCCAGGCAGGTGGCAGGGGAGGCTGGGGGCCCAAGCGGTGGAACAGGCTATCAGAGGGGGCTGAGGGTCCCTACCCAGACCAGAGGCCTCAGGCATGAGCAAGGGCAGAGCAAGTGATCAGAGAAAGCAAGGGAAGAGCCAGTGATCAGAAGGGTGTGAGGGTGCCCTACCCAGGCATAAGGACTGGGCCAGAGGCCTCAGGCCTGAGCAGGGGCAAGGCTGAAGATCTCAGGGGCCTAGACTTCACAGAGCCAGCAATCGGTGGGGCAGGGGTGGAGCCTACAATCACAGGGATCTGGGCACTTGTGGAGCTGGCAAAGCAGAGGTCTGGGGGTCCCCTGCTAAGGCCTGCAGCCTTGGCCAGAGGCTTCCAGTGGGGCAAGGGCAGAGCTGGGATGGCAGGGGGCTGGTGATCACAGAGACCTGGGTTTTGTGAAGCCAGCCATTAGAGGGACTTGGGGATCTTCTGCCTAGGCCTGCATCTCTGGCCAGAGGTTACAGGTCTAGGCAAGGGTGGATCTGAGATTAGAGGTGCAGGGACGGAGCCCACGATTGGAGTGAACTATAGAGAAAACACCTTTTCTTACCGCTCATTGGCCAAGCTCCCTGTATGCCACTGGTAATATTCTTAGTAACTTGGGCAATAAGAATCCAAAAAAGGGAATCTAGGGTTTTTCCATCACATTCCTGGAGAAGAAAAATGAAGGTCTGATGCTGGAGGGCTAAGAAATGTCATATCCTGCCCTAGCTGATTTGGCTCAGTGCATAATGCCTCAGCCTGCTGACTACAGGGTCTGGGTTCAATTCTGACCAAGGGCATGTACCTAGGTTGCAGGCTCCTCCCTGGCCAGGTCCAGGTCAGTGCATATGCAGGAGGCAACCAACCAAAGTGATCCTCTCACTTTGATGTCTCTCTCTGTTTTTCCCTTCTCTTCCACATTCTCTAAAAATCAATGAAAACATATCCTCAGGTGAGGATAAAAAAAAAAGAAATGTCATATCCTATGAAAGACACATCTTGAAAATGCCTAAAGAAAGTTGTCATTTTTCATGGTGAAGGGAATGAAGTCCGTGTTGATGAAAACACCTTGGTGGCTGTGGTGACTGGTAGTGGCTGCTGCAGCAGCGGGGTGATGGGGCTGGTGACTTCCCCTGATTAGCCTGGTCGCCTGCCACAAACGGAGGTCAGACTGTGGCTTAGGCCCGCTCTCCAAGGAGAACAGGGAGTGTGCCTAAGCCATCAGTAGGACACCCCTGAGGGCTCCCAATATGTGAGAGGGGGCAGGCTGGACTGGAGAACCCCCCCCCCCCCAGTGCACAAATTCCGTGCACCAAGCCCCTAGTATTAATTATAAAGTTTAACAGGACTCTCATGGTCTTGTTGAATGACTGAGTATATAGAAAAAGACTGAAACGTTTAGGTTGTTGAATCACCAAATGAAGGTGTAGTAAAAAAGTGTGAAAGTCAGAGTACTTCTTCAGTAACATTATGGAACACTCATTTCCCACAACTAAAGGCTGACAAAGGTGAGGGCCAGGTGCCAGGACTTAATTATAAGAATTGCAGAACTCCAGGGAAAGTTGAAATCCCTGCTCCAGCAACTATAGTATGTCAAGATCATGTCCCTGGTGAGAAAAGTGTGAGACCTGAAATTTGGAATTGAGTATATCTAGGGTGATTCATGCAAAGCACTGAAACAGAACACCTGGAACTCTCTGGACCTGAACCCATGGGGTCTTTGATCCTAGAAAGCTATGGGGACAACTCACAGAAACTGTACCCCTTGGTTATGATAGATAAGCAATCAAAAAGGATATTGTTCAATGTATAAAATACATCAAGAACAGATAATCAGAAGGTTACGGATTTCATCTCTCAAAAAAAGCCATAATACCTTGCCTAGTTTCTGGTACTGAACCAGTTCTAAGAACATCGGACCACTGATTCAAGGGAAAGAGTGTAGTTAGTATGAGTCCAGTGCTCCTGGGTACTTCAGAACAAAGGAAAAGGCAAATTATTGCCACTGGCATCTTCCATACTGAAAAGCCACAATGCCTATTAGGTCCACCTGTGTTCTGTAGGCAGTATATTCCAACTTGGGAAAATATTGTTGTTTCATCCCAATACCAAGTAACACACAAGGCTACCAGCTTTGAATGGGACTCGGTGGCAGGGGGGTGGGGGGGCGGGGGAAGGTTGTGCAGCAGGATCAGGGTGCAATGCAGCTGTTACTTCTGATCCTATTTTATCAGAGAATTGGCAACTGGAAAATGCTGTGCAGACTTTATAACAAACTATACCAGGAGAATCATAACTTAGAGTCCTAGTTTTCTGGATGAAAGCCACATCATGCGGAGCAGGTAATCTGCTACTGGGTCCTGATATAAAGTACCTAACCATGAGATGATGATTAACGGTGTTCAGAAGTGCCTGCTAAGAGCCAGGTTCTGTCAGATTCAAGTCATAATAAGTTCAACAGCAATCCATGCTGTAGGATGGAAGCGGTACATCAGAGGTTCCAACTAACAGCACAAGTAAATGACCTAATAATGTTTTATATCATCCATCTTTGCTTTAGTGAGGCCTCTCCTTTAATTCACTGCTTGCAGGTGGGGAGGGGAATTTTTATAACTCATGATAGAGAGAACTGCATTATTGGATTGGCTCAGTACGTGAGTATAACCCCAAAATATAATATGTTGCTACTATTCTAAAGTCTCACCAAGAATCTCTGTGGAAGACATGAATAAGGGGAGATTGGAACTCCTCCCAATGGGGAGAACTTTAGGCAATACAACTGCTTATCCATTTTGTATATAAATAGAAATTAGCCAATGGGAAACAATTTCACTAGGAATCAAGGCAAGAGTTCCATTAATGAGTCAAGAAAAGGAGTCACACCTGGCCAGTGTAGCTCAATAATTGATCATAGACACATGAACCAGGAGGTCACTGTTCAAATCCCAGAGAAGGGCACATGCCTGAGTTTCAGGGTCAATCCTAAGTAGAGGGTATGCAGAAGGCAGCTGACTGATGATTCTCTCTCATCATGGATGTTTCTACTTCTCTCTCCTTCTTTCCTCTTTCTGAAATAAAAACAACATTTAAAAAACATTAAGAGAAAGAAAAAAGAGTCACAATCCTGTCAATGAAAACTGACTCTGATCATTAGTAAGTGGTAGGATGCTTTACACAGAGTGTGCAGGAAGTTCTCTGGTCCACTGAGATACCCTATGGTATTTGATATTGTAATTTTGATGGTAAGTAGATGAGTGAAATAGCCATGGTGAACAAAACATATGGTTACCAGGTATTCAGACTACCTAGGCCTGACAGTCTGGAACAGTGGTATACTAAAGCCAGTTCATACTGGCTTATGAGCTGAGAACCATTCTTGTACAACTCTTCTAAACTCCATGCGGATTGATATCACTCACATTGGTAGCTTGAAATTAGCAAAGGTGAAAATATTAACATTGTAGAAACTGGAAAATGCTAGACATCAGAATATTTAGAGAGAATCTGTTTATCAGTACCCTTTACCTTGGATCACCTAACAAGTCAGCTGCCTAGACCAACAGAAGTGATCATGAGGTGAGGGAAATCTAGAATGGGGCATAGAGGAGGGAGAAGATCAGAATCAATGGCAACCCCCAAATCAGTTTTAGAAATAGAACTTCCATTCCTTCCACTAACTTTTTTATAAGGTTTTTTCTGGGGGGGGGGGGTGTTTTTGTTTGTTTTAATAAAAGAGCTCACCAGAATCTCTGGAGAAGTTATTTCATAACTTCCTATTATATTAAGTAGATCCAAACAGTAAAATAAGTTGAAAGTTAATTGAGTTTGCAGGATTTTCTCTCCAGAGAGCACATTCTGAAACTGAATTTAGAGTTCAGAATGCCTCTCAGGGAGTGTCTTTAGGATTCACACTGGTGGGAAGAAGGTTGAGCCTTGGGCAAGAGCAGAGGTCAAGCTGTAATGCAGGCTTGAACAGCCTCAGTCAACTCTGTGAGGAACTCTGGAGCTAAAATGCCCCTGGGACTTTTTATGCTTTGGGCCAAATTGACAGGATTTGGTATCACACCTTGGTAAGTCGTTGGGTGGAAACCGCTTGAATTTGTCCAAGGAAGTTCTTTACACCTGAAGGAGGTTTTCCATGATGAGTATCTGCTGAATAGATTCTCAGCAGTTGAGCAACAGATGCCTTCTAAAGGGGAGTTGGACAGAGCCTCTCTATGTCCACCACAGTGCACACCCTACCTCAGGACTGTGGCACACATTCTCCCAGTGGTTAAAGGGATGGTATCTGATATTTGATGGTCATCAGCTGAGATACATCTTTGGCAAAATTCATATGCAAAATAAAGATGCTTAGGTTGGCCATAGAGGAGCAAGTTTCTCTTCTGTGTCATAATGGCTTAAATTGCAAAAAGTCAAGATCAGGTAAAACTCAAACCTATTGCAACTGCTATTTAAGTAAGACTTTCCACTGAACTCACAAACCCAATTCAAGGAGAACTTTATTCACACTGTGACTTACATACACAGAATCTCAAAATTATTTATAAAGGTAAGTAATACAATTACACAGTTAAATAAGCACAAAGGGAAAATAAAATTAAGAGAGCTTTAGGCAAAGAAAAGGGACTGTCAAGAACTGTATGAAAAGTAGAAGAATAGAGTCAATGAAACAGAACAACGAAATAAGTTATTTCCAGATGGCAAGAGCAATAAAGGAAAAGACATTTGATCCCATCTCATGGAAACACACCATGGAAAGAAGGGAGAATTAATGTAAATAAACTGAAGGAGTGGAATGGAAAGGAGACAAATATTTTTGAGATACCTTTCCTAGATAAAAGCAAATGTAAGGACATTGGGTATAAACAAATTGAGATACAAAAAT
This sequence comes from Murina feae, assembly GCA_004026665.1. NCBI lineage: Eukaryota > Metazoa > Chordata > Mammalia > Chiroptera > Vespertilionidae > Murina > Murina feae. The sequence goes on along the minus strand of PVJC01002522.1, from coordinate 34,555 downwards.
CATTCAATAGCATGTGTGTATAGTTCCAAAATTCTTATTATGCAACTAGATACAATTTTCAGAGCAGAAAATATGAGAACATATCTGCCTCATACTCATGATAGACCAGTAGTATTGGGTTGCATGAACCCTCACCCTCCACCCAGCTGTCCTTAAACCACAGTGTTGATACATTAGAAATAAATTTGTTATATAAACTTTCTTGTTCTTTTATATTAAAAGCCATATACACCATGAGTACCATCCCTGCTGCAAGGATACATGCAATATATGTGTTGTTCTTGTTGTTTTAAATAAGGCTTTTCATTTTTTAAAGTTTGTTCTTATACCCTATGTCTCAGTTATGCCCTTTTGAATGGAGTTCTGAGTATAATGAACAGAGTACTAGACTTGGAGATAAAAGAAGGGATTTAGAACTTTATTCAACTAGTCTAGTGTGCATTAATCACTGTGTTTCATTGTTCTTATCTATGAGAGAAGATAGCATTTCAAGGATCACTGAGATAGAAACAAATTAAATGAATTTTATGACAGAGAGAAGAGACGAATGAGACATTATTTGAATTAAAAAAGAGATGGTATCAGATAAAATAAAAATGGCAGAAGTTTATTCTAATATTACCAAAAGAATTATATAAACTATACGTGAGTGCTTTGTGAATTTTAAAAACATACATCTAAACTAATAAGCTTCAGAAAATTAGTTCTAGAGAATGCAGAATCAGTTATGAGGACTGTCTTTGCAGATGGAAAAGCACTGTGGTAATCTTTTCCACATTAACAAAGCCATTGAGATCTGCTCTAAGAAATCTTCATTAATATGGGTGCCTTCTGGAAATGTAATGTTACATTATAATGTACCCAATCAATAAATTGTCCTCAAAATCTATCCTTTTACTAGCAGATGCAGTATTTTTAAGGTATAATTTTTCTTTATTGGTCTTTATATTGGATTAGTACAAAATTGTAGGGTGCTAACAATAGACAAATTATATATAACCAACACTGAAATGATGGTATTTGGGTATTTATAAACCTATCCGGTATACTATACTGCGGTGAAATGTGGATTTCATTAACAGGCATCTTTGCCTTTCATTATACTGTTTGATGGAGAGAGTTGAGAGAGAGAGAGAGAGAGAGAGAGAGAGGAGGGAGGCTAAATTGCATGGAATATGTATATCAAAATGGAACAGAGCCTACAAGTAGGAGTGAGGAGTGAGAAGAAATAGGAGAGTCAGCAGACACTATAATGGGGAAGGCATTGGGAAAGGGAAATTGACATTTACTTTGCAAGCTTCTTCAGTGACAAATGAGGTTTGGGGAACTCATATGAGAAGGGAAAAATGAGGACATTTTGCTCTGTGTCCTGCAAAGCATTTCTCTATTTTTTCTCTTTTGTGTAATATATACTTTCATTTTAAGCCTTTTATTTTTAATTTTTTGACTTGTATTTTCTTTTTTAGATGACACTCTGCTGAGACAGCTCATGAGGCAATATGGCTGAGATGAACACAGAAATATTTAATAGCAACTAGAGGCCCAGTGCACAAAATTCATGCTACTAATCCCTAGCAGCTTCCAGATGCTGGCCAGGGTCTCCCTTCATTCTGCGCCACCCCCTGGTGGTCAGCGCACATCATAGTGAGCAATGGAACTCCTGGTCAGTAGAACTCCCGAGGGAACACTTTGCATGTTAGGCTTTTATATATATGCTCAAATTGCATTACTGCAGACATGCACACAAAGTTGGTCTATGATGAAAAATGATGACTTTGGGAAAAGGAAAACCAACTTACATTTAGAACAACAACCTGAGAGGCACCATATATCTTAATTCTGAGGGGATGATGCTCTCTGATCGAATTTCATACTGACAGTCCAGGAATGCTATCATAGTGTTGCTAATGAAATGGAAGGGTTAAATGGAACAAATAATTTTTAGAGCAAAATAAATAACCAAATCATAAAAAACCCAGCTTCTATTACAATATCATGAAACTTGCCTTTAATCTCATTTATCCTTTTGAAAGAGGGAAGTGTTCTTATGGGAAAATTTCCCTTTTATGTCCCTTTGGTTACCAATTTGACCCTTCATATGAAAAACTCACAAATGTACCACTTACAGTAAATTTTAATCCAAAACTCATAATTTTAGTCACTTTGGGGTAACTTCTTTCACCTCAGTATATTGTTCTCCTTGGCTTTCAAATGAGGTTTTCCTAAAGTCATCATCCAACAGAGTCTGCTTATTAAACACGTTACAATGAGAACAAGATAGTGATGTATATAATGAGCCAGAAGGAGTCACTTATTGAAAATTGCCATAGTCAGTGCAGTTAAGTGAAAACTTATGTTGATAAGAGTCATAATTTTCAGTAAAGCATATTCTTGTTGCTTAATTGTTCTACCAGACCAACCATTTTCTCCCACCGTTTCTTTCTAAACACAGTATTACTTTCTCTCTTTAATTATCTTAATAGTGGCCCTATAAATAAACACAATTGCTTAATTGTACTTACTTGTGAGCTATCTGTTTTAGTAGGGTTCTAAACAATTACCTACTCTAATTATTTTTGTGAAGCTGCTGCTCATCAAAATAAGATAAAATCCAGTGGTTATAGCAGCAAAAAAAATGAACAGCACTTTAAGAAAAGCATAGAATTGCATTGTAAAAGGAATGAAATGAGCCCTAGATAGCAATAAGTCCTACCTACCAAATCATCAACTTCATGAGAGGCTGAATCTTAGATAGTAGATTAGTCAAAACATTCGTTAATTAGAATATCTCTAAGAACTACAGTAGGAGAGGCTATGGTTTACTACTGATATCTGCCTTCCACAATTAATGCACTTATTCCTCCAGTTGCTGCTAGTGTTGGCTCCTGAGATATCACAACTGAGACCTGTCTAGAAATTGCCTTTACAGTAAAGATACTGTCACCCCAGGATTCCACTCCTTTTCTTGAATATCCAATATCAAAGGACTGACCTGTGTGGAGGCTTGGCACCCTTACTTCCATCTGAAACATCTCTGATTGTTAATGCAGAGCTAAGACTCCCCTTGAGACTGGCTAAAGCCTTGGGTGCAATTGTATTACAATTCAACTTCTCTCTCTAGACAATCTTGCTTCTCTCATCCCTCTAGGGAATTATTTTCAGAAGCATTCTCCAACAAATATTCTGCATACAGATCCCACCTCAAAGTTTATTTTCTAGGGAATCCAGCCCATGATACACATTTGGACCAATATAACAATTGCATAATTGTCAACCTCTGAAACTTATAAATACCCTAAAGTGCCTGAATTTTTTAAATATATTTTATTGATTATTTATAGAGAGGAAGGGAGAGGAATAGAGAGTTAGAAACATCAATGAGAGAGAAACATTGATCAGCTGACTCCTGCACACCCTCCACTGGGGATGTGCCCACAACCAAGGTACATGCCCTTGACTAGAATTGAACCTGGGACCCTTGAGTCCACAGGCAGATACTCTATCCACTGAACCAAACCAGTTAGGGCAGTGTATGAATTTTTAATCATATTTTAAAGGTCAATAAATTTTTAAAAAAGATAAATCAAAGTATTTGAATTCCTAATCAATTTTTTCTAAGCATTAAACTAAGTGTTAGAAGTTCTCTTACCATTGAAAATTAGACAAACACTAGTTTCAGAATCCCATAACTTGTAATTAGGCTATTTTCTTGAGCCCCTATGATACACCCCACATAATGCAAAGAAGTAAGCATGGTAAGATCAATATGACACAGGAGCTGCCATCAAGGAGCAGACACCTACTCTCAATGAAGTGTAGCAATAAAGAAATAGAGGTAAGTATAGATGAGAAAATGAGTGATTATTCTATTTTGGCAAACTTAAGGAATCCGTATATAGAAGATATTGTAGCTGTGACTGCAGATATTCGTAAAGAGTTCAGGATATCAGAAAAGAAAGTGTGGGAAGAGTAATTCTGGCAGCTAGCCTATAATGGACAAAGTCACAGAGGTAGCCAGAAGGACATTTTGTTTGAGGATACTCAAGTAATTCAAGATGGTTGTCACTGAAGGAAGAGTAGCAAAACAAAGAATGTACTGGTATATAGAATGAACTATAAGGATTATCTCCAATAATATGATATGATTTGTGTATTAGAGAAAACATTCTGGAAATTGCAGGGAGGAAGCTGGAGAAAAGCAAGACTAGGAACAGGATAACAAATTATGATACTTGGGTAATAATACAAATGTGAGATTATGAGAATAGCGACAGTTATTAATGAGAATTGTACACATAATAAGATGACTGACAAATACTAGGACATGGTAACCAAATTCCCCTTAATGCAAGCCTCTTTTTTGTTGATATTTTATACTTTTGGGTTCTAGTGTTCAGATGCAGCTAAGTCTCACCTCCAGGTATATCCCAAGTGACAACCCCACATTAAAATCTGTCTTCCACAGCCATCTCTTTAAGAACCTTAGTTACTCTTGTAAATTAATTTATTATAAACTTTAGTTATTTCATGTTTAATATCTCCCAAATGTATCTGCACTTTAACAAGAGTCTTAATGAATATGTAATGTCTTAATACTGGGGAATGAGCCACTAATAATGAAATTACAGGCTGTTGTTAAATCTTCCTATGCATAAGGCCAGTCCCATTTCCTACATACATATTTCTTTCCCATCAAGAAAAATTGGAGCATAAGTTGGTGCATAAAACATCCAATTATAAGCAAATTAAAATTTTCAATATGGAGGTCTTTTAAAATAAAATCCTTTGTTGACATAATTATATATATTTTACTAGCACCACACCTAGAAGAAATCCAGCATCACTGCATTAGGATGAGAGAAGATGGCTTAAACTTGGAAGAAAAGAAAAAAAATTTTTAAATCCAAATTTATATTTAAAAAATTTTAAAATGAATAGTAGAATCTTTATATTCCAACTTTTGAAATTTATAGATAAATCAAATGATGCCATAAAACATCACAAAGTAATGGTCTCCAGAGTTAGGTAACTTATTCACATTGGTGAAAAATACAATATTTGAAGTCACATGAATTCAATATTTCAATTAGGTTCTTTTCCTAATACTTAATACATAAAATTACCCATCACAATTCTATTACATTCCAGTGGAATAAGAACATATAATAATGACTTGATTGGGATTGTAATAGCCAGGTTTTATTATTTCTTTCCATTTCATTTTAATAGAAGTTTTTACAAAATTTCACTAACTCATTAAACTCCAATTTTATGAAGCAAGAAAATGTACTTTATAGATTTCTTTTTTGGTGTTGTGTTTTTCTTGTTGTTTTTGTCAAAATTGTTCCCTCTTGAAGTAGCTTGAAGAGAGCTCCCCATCACATATATCTGACCACAGAAATGTTTCTTCCTTTAGTTCTTGGAATTAGCTCTTCAGAAAGAAGCCACTTTGAGGGCTTGGCTTCAAATTCTTTTTGGCAGAAGTGGCGTATAAATAGATTCAATTCAATAATACAAGATTTTTAGGCTTCTTCCTTCTTATCCCCAGCAATTCTTGTTACTTAGAGACATGGAGACTAAATGTCCAAAAGTTTTCAAGTTGCACACTCTCAAAGGACAAGTGGTGGAGCCATGTGGAGACGGGCCTGCAAAGAGCTCTGTGCTCAGACCTCACACGGAACAGGGTGGCAATGAATGAGAGGACATGAGGATATGTGCTCAAAGCTATTCTTCAGAGTCCATACACATACACAGCTTTGATCAAGACGAATGTGCTGACATCATGAGTTACCTGGAACAATTATATAAAACATGGAAGAGATTTGTGATGAAGATAGGCAGAGGAGAGCAAAGAACAGTTAGAAAACAAGCAAGAAAAAAACAATGATGCATTAGCAAAAGATGCCTGGGTCACTCCAAATAGCACATTCAATTACTTGTAACTGTAATTAAAATATAAAATAAGAAGAATTTAACTTTGTTTTTATAAAGTGCAAGTTGATGTTTATTCTTAACAATTTAATGATACAGAGTGAATTTTTAGATAAAAATGTATGTCATGTATTATTTATCAGAAAAACTAATAATGGGATTGGGTTTGCTGAAATATGAGAGAAATATGTCATTTGCATAAATGACAAAGGATCTAAAATGATACAGTACAGTGATTTTTAATACAAAACAAGAGTACTAAATTAGTCACCAGTATTTAATGAATATCTGTTGGTTAGCATTGTAAAAAATATACATGTTTTGCTGTGATCTGGGATTCATATATGTTTAACTATTAATTACATTCTCAGGTGCTTTAATTCTAATTATATTATATGGATTAATTTAATTAATTTATATAGAACTTTTATTCAAATCTCTTGAACAATTTTAATAAAAATTTAAAAAATGATAGGTATCCACTTTGAATTATACAATAGGTTTAATGTAATGAAGTTGAGAATGCAATACAAGTAAAGACTATATGCAATTAAAAAAAAAAAAAACTTGTGTAACTCTTCATGGTTAATAGTTATCCTGGCTTCAAATGATCAAACAGTATGTTATTGTTATCAACTAGCAAGTTTTATATATATTAGAGGCCTGGTGCACAAAATTCATGCATGGGGGGAGGGTCCCCTCAGCCCAGCCTATACCCTCTCCAATTGGAGACCTCTTAGGGGACGTTCAACTGTTGGTTTAGGCCCAATCCCAGGGCATCCCTCTCACAATCCTAGACCATTGACTCCTAATCACTCACCTGCCTGCCTGACTGGTCACCCCTTACTGCCCCCCCCTGCTGGCCTGGTAATCCCCACTGCCCCTGTGCCAGCCTAATAGTCTCCAACATTCCCCCTGCCAGCCTGGTCACTCCCAACATCCCCCCCTTCCAGCCTTGTCACTTCTCATGCCCCCTCCCACACACTAATCTGGTTGCCCCACACAGCCTGCTGTTCAGTTGTTGGTCCTCCCTCACTAACCCCCCTGCCAGGCTGGTTGGTCTTAGGCAGCTTTCTTGTGAGGGTGTGAGGTTAATTTGCATATTACCTTTTTATTATAGGACTAGGAGCCCGGTGCACTTGGGGGTCCCTCAGCCTGGCCTGTACCCGTCCATCGTGCCCCGCCCACCCACACACAGCCCGGCCCATCATCTGCCCCGCATGCCCTGATCACCCTGACGCCTGCACTGCACCCACCTCTGGGGCTGAGTTGCTTTCATCTTGGCTGGGTTAATTTGCATACAGCTGCTCTGATTGGCTGGTGGGCGTGGCTTAGGCATCTCGTAGAAACGGTCAATTTCATTATTATGCTTTTATTAGATTAAGTGTGTGTGTGTGTGAAAAATAGATGGAAAATTTTAGATGTTAATTACTTTGCTTATATTTTATCACAAGATGGCAATGCACAAAGAAGGTAAAACACTTACATTTTACCATTTAGAAAGATTCGTAGAACAGTTATATAAAATAGAATGGTAAAACTAATATGCTCTGTTCTCTTAATGTCTCACTATGAATTCTAATATCACTTTCCTTAAAAATAAAAAAATACAGTGGTTTTCTCAAGTGTTCTATTTCCCCATACTCTTAAAAAAATGGATGTTAATGAGGAGGTGGGATGTAGGCCTATGGCAGTGTGTCTTGAGAGAGAGAGAGAGAGAGAAAGAGAAAGAAAGGAAAGAAGAAAGGAAAGAAGAAAGAAATAAAGAAAGAAAGAAAGAAAGAAAGAAAGAAAGAAGGAAGGAAGGAAGGAAGGAAGGAAGGAAGGAAGGAAGGAAGGAAGGAAGAAAAAAAGAGAATCCATTGCCTCAAACTATCATAGGTTCTTTCTATTCAGTTCAGAATTTATGCCTCATAGCAATGCTACACATCCAGACCAATCTATTAGGAGGGAAAATGTACTCCAATGCAAAACAATTTAAATTGTATTTAGAATCAGTCTTTAAATAGTAAGGCAGGCAATTAAGATTGTATGAAAGGTGCTGCATTTGAAGCCTAAAGAAAGTTTAAAATGTCTCAACAGAGCAACTAAAATCGACTCCTCAAGCAGCAGAAGAAGATGAGGAAAACAAAGAGAAAAAAATGGTAATAAATAAAATCATATAAAATAAGACATTAATCATTTCTACTCATATCTTAATATCTCAGAATAAGATAAACTCCACAAATAAAACATTTTAATTTTGACATGCATTTGTATATTTGCTTCATTAAATGTACTTTCAAAATTGGATTATGTTTTTATTATAGTTACTAAAGATATTTTAAGTTGTGTGATTAGAGTACATAAACCAACCATACTTCATGGACATTTTGTATATCTCTCTATTAAAAAAAAACACAAAACAAAACATAAAAGATATCTGTTTTACACATTCTGTGTGCCCTGCTCTTGGTTAATATGACATTAAAAGGTTTTGTGAATTTGACAAAATGTCCTAGATATAATAGATAGAAAATTTTCTCATGTAATTTTTAAAAGCTCCAAAATTATTGGAAACATTTAGAATTCTGATCAATAAAGAAGGGAAAATTACCTTGATGTTTATAGCTTTCATAGAATAACATTGCCCTTTGAACAAATTAGATGTAATTATACCACAGTGCACCTTCATTAAGTTTAGTCATTATTCAGTATACATTGAATTAGAATTTTGCTTCCATTCTTAGTTTTGAAAAGGAGTTTATCTGACATGATAATTTATCTTATTTAAAGTGCAGAGTTCCATAACTAAAATGATAGATTTACTTTAGCAAATGAAGAGTCAATTAGTTATTAAATTACTATTAAAATCTGTATTTAAAATATGTACAATGCCAATTTTGTAATATTAAGAAAGCAGAAATGCTTTGAAAGCTAAAAATGTAGAGTTTTATTAAAAATACAGTAAATGTAGAAGAACTTCCATAACCTTCCCTCATTCTTATTTTTCTAATCTCACCACATTGTGCTATAGTCATATCAAATGATTAGTTAATATCTAAATAAACCACTTATTTTAAAGTATGTTACTTCCGTTTGGAATACCTTTGCCACTCATGGTTTAAGTCTTTAAGCTATAAAAGGTAAATTTCTATGAAGGCTATTGGCTTAGGATAATGGAATTATGGGTGATTTGTCTATTCTTTCCTGTTTTTCTTTATTACTATAACTAGGGTCCTGGTACACAAAAATTTGTGCACTTGTGAGGTCCCTCAGCCTGGCCTGTGCCCTCTCGCAGTCTGGGACCACTTGGGGGATGTCCACCTGCTGGCGTGGCTGGCCAGCCTGGGTGAGGGGCTGATGGCTGTTTGCAGGCTGGCCAAGCCCCCCAGTGTGGACCCTCACTCCATTGGGGTGTGGCCAGCCTGGGTGACGGGCTGAGGGCCATTTTCAGGCTGCCCACAGTCCCTTCCGGTTTTGGGTCCCTACTGGGGTGCCAGGAAAGCCTGAATGAGGGACTGAGGGTCGTTTTCAGGCTGCCCACAGCTTCAATTAACCCAACGTCCTAGCAAGGCTGGCTGGAAGCAGGTTTCTGGGGTTTATTTAGCTTTTATAATTGAAACACTGTTACTTTAAGCTAGGCCTAGGCAGGTAATGAAGCCTCCTGCTTGCTTTAGATCCATGGCTTCTATAATTGAAACTATGTTGCCTTAGTAGATGCCCAGCCAGCCTAGGCAGGCAGTTTCCTCCATCACTGGTGCAATGGAAGCCTCTTGTTGATTTGCTTCAGCTCTGTGGCTTCTATAATTGCAACTATGTTGCCTTGAGCAGAGAGAGGCCCAGCCGGCCTAGGCAGACAGTTTACTCCTGGTGCAATGGAAGCCTCTTGTTTGATCTAGCTCCATGGCTGCCGGCCTCCATCTTGGCTGGGTTAATTTGCATACAGCCACTCTGATTGGCTGGTGGGCGTGGCTTAGGTATCCCAGAGAAATGGTCAATTTCAATATTGCTTTTGTATTAGATTAGATAATAGTTTTGTAAATGAAAAAGAAAAACTATATATATATATATATATATATATATATATATATATATGTGTGTGTGTGTGTGTGCACATGTGTGTGTAATGTAACCCTTTGTAAGTAACTCCAAACTTAAGACATAACGTTAGTATTCAAGAAACAAAGTGATTTTCCTTCTTTGTTATAGCATACTAGAGGTCCAGTGCACAAAAATTTGCTCTTGGGACAGTCCCTCAGTCCAGCCTGTGTCTTCTCACAGTCTGTGACCCTTCGAGGGATGTCCACCTGCCAGCTTAGACCCGGGGCATCAGGCCTAAACTGGCAGTCAGACATGCCTCTGGCAACCCAGGAACCCTTGGGGGATGCCCACTTGCTAGCGGGGAGCAGGCCTAAGCTTCAGTCAAATATCCTTAGTGCTGCTGAGGAGGTAAGAGAGTTTCCCACCACCACCACTGTGCTGGCAGCTAGTAGCCTGGCTTGTGGCTGAGCAGAGCTCTCCCTGTGGAAGTGCACTGACCACCAGAGGGCAGCTCCTGCATTGAGCTTCTGCCCCCTGGTGGTCAGTGTGTTTCATAGTGACCAGTCATTCCCAGTGGTTCTGCTGTTAGGGTCAATTTGCATGTTACCCTTTTATTATATAGGATAGAGGCTTGGTGCATAGGTGGGGGTCAGCTGGTTTGCATTGAAGCATGTCCCGGATAAGGGTGGGGGTCATTTTGGGGTGCCTGGCCAGCCTGGGTGAGGTGCTGATGGCTGTTTGAAGGCTGGTCAAGCCCCCCAGTGGGGACCCTCACCCTATGGGGGTATGGCCAGCCTGGGTGAGGGGATGTGGCTGTTTCCAGGCTGGCCACATCCCTTTCTGGATAATGGGTGGTCCTGCTGGGGTGCCTGGCCAGCCCGGGTGAGGTGCTGAGGCCATTTTGAGGCTGGGCACACCTGCCGGCTGGAAGAAGGTATCTGGGATTTATTTAATTTCTATAATCGAAACTTTGCAGCCTTAAGTGGAGCACAGGTCTGGCAACTAAGGCTCCAAGCCCCTCCTTGACAGAGGCTGCTCTGGCTAGATGCAGTTATCTGGGATTTATTTATTTTCTATAATTGAAACTTTGTAGCCTTGAGCAGAGCTCAGGGCCAGCCAAGGCAGGAGGTAAGCTTGGCTTCCTCCATCGCCAGGGGCAACACAAGGCTCCCGCTCACTCCAGCTCCTTGGCCACAGCCATCTTTCTGATGGAGTGATGGAGTGAGGGTGTGATGGTTAATTTGCATATTACTCTTTTATTAGATAGGACATGTAGCTTGTTGTTTTTTTTTTTTTTAAGTATTATCACAAAACACATGCTTTTTGACACCAAAGATTAAAATCACTTTCTCTAAATCTGAAATAAAGCTAGGAAGGAGTTCACTCCTTACCACCACCTGCACTGGAGTGTTGAAAGTAATTCCCTATCTATGTATGAAATAAGTCCAGCAGGAAAAAAACATGATCCTGCACTCAAGTGTGTACTCTTGGACATCTCTGACAAGTAGAAAGAAATTTAAATGCCAGCAGAGCCTGTTTCTGCAAACTAGCTACATACAAACATTTCTGCTCAAGAACAAAACTATACCCCTCCTGAACTGTCTACTTGCGCCAGTTACAAAACTTCAATTTGTTCTTGAGAAAATGTTATCCCTGTAATTCTATCCAGTCAGTGTATCCTTAAACCCTCTGTTTTCTATGTGAGGGTTGTTAAAATTAAACCATCTCTCTTTCCAGGATATTTTTTGTAATCATTTCATGGATCAGAAAAAATAACTTTTTTTCTTAATTGTGCCATTTTTTAGCGTTTACTGCCTCTCAGAAGTAGATACATTCCCCATTGACCCCCACAGGCATCAATTTATTGCTTCTTACTTGTAGAGCACAAACTTCTATTTCACATGTACTTTCTAAGTAAGTTATAATAATACCCACGGGGAGCTGCATAGTTTCAATTGTTAATAATAATATCCTGAGTGAGAAGGAATTTACTTTTTGAAGTCAGATTATTTATGTTCTCAGTTGCTATCCAAACATGTTTAGGGGTTGGTTTTGGGGGCATGTTTTATTTTTTTCCCTTGGGGAAAAAACATATTTGTTGAGCTTAAATTGTCCAAAATGCAGAACTCAGCCATTTCAGAAGTCATGTTTAATACTCATAATTCACAGATAAAAAACATTTATCTCTCTATAAAACAAAGCAATCTTCCTACCAAAGCATGTCATCAGATATAACTTTGTTTATAATACACTAATCTTTACCAAAACCACATTGGCTTCACTGTGAGTTATTATTCTGTTCACCTCTTGCTTCCCCCTGTTTTATAATTAGCACTTTAAAAACATGTGCATAGCATATAACTGATGTTCTCTGTTTGCTCTGCACTTTTTAACTAACAAAGCAAACAAAGTTTCTAGAACAGCTCCTCTCAACATTCTTCACCTCAGGCCAGTGCCATGGAGGAGACAGCCGCCTTGCCCCTGGAAAGCACCATGGTAAGGATGTGCATAAATGAGGGAACTTCAGCCTATTGAATCTCAGTGACTCATTTATTTGGTGACTAATTCTCTTTCATTTCTCGCCCTGTGTTTTCTATAAAATAAGAAAGTCCTTGTGACTTCACAGATCCAAATCTATGTAACATAGAGGGGCACTATGACCAAGTCTAACTGATGCAGAAATAACCGAGAAGAATCAGAGGAGTTGTCAAGTCATGCAAGAATGTGGCTATGCTGTGAGTAAGATTCATAAATTAATATAGGTTTTGGACTCCAAATACAAAGTATTTCTTTAACCTGAAAAAGTTACACATGTAATGTCTGTCCAACAAGAAAGAGTGTTTGTTTATTTATGAAAAGTGTTGTTGTGTTTTTTTATAAAATTAAATTTGGGCACAGCTGAATAAAGACAAAGAAAGATCAGGAATTATGTAAGATGAGAAAAACTCAGGTAAAATAAAGTAAAACATAATACAAACAAAAATATTAAAGAAATGGCAAAACCACAACATTTCCAACCAGAACATGATACATTATGTCAACAAAATTACTAAAAGCATGTCCCAGCATTCTAATTAATTGATGAAGCCTTTCATATTTCAAAAACAAATAAATAAAATTTATTCTTCCACCAGACTTCATAATACAAAGTAAAGACACATCTTATATAATAAAAGGCTGATATGCATATTGTTCCCTTAGGAGTTCAACCACTTACTATGATGTGTGCTCAACACCATGGGGCAGCACAGAATGAGGGAAGGCCCCAGCAGGCAGCCAGAAAGCCCCAATCGGCCCTGGTCACCAGCCAGGCCTAGAGACACTATCTGTGCATGAATTTTGTGCACTGGGCCTCTAGTTTCTTCATAAACTATACAAGGCCTTTCATTACCTTCCCTCACCTCATTGTGTTATCCTAACTAATAAAAGCATAATATTAAAATTAACCATTTCTTTGGGATGGGCTAAGCTATGCCCACCAGCCAATCAAAGTGACTGTATGTAAATTAGCCTAGCCAAGATGGCGGAGGCCACAGCCCCGGTGTGCGGCTTCTCCTGGGCTGCGGCCTCCACCATCTTGGGAGCCTCCCTCCGGGAAAGCATCCAGTGCCCTGAGCCGGTCCATGCCTTCCCAGGTGGGACCAGCTGGCCGACCCCCGAGCCTCCCTCCTGGGCCTGGGAGGCCAGGGGGTGGCCGCCTGCCACCTGATTGCCTCCCGGGCGGAAGCCTTGGGGGGGCATGACCAGCAGGCTGGACCCCTGAGCCTCCCTCCTGGGCCTGGGAGGCCATAGGGTGGCCGTCTGTCACCCGATCGCTTCCCAGGCAGATGGCCCAGAGGGTCAGTGGGAGTTGTGGCCAGCCTGAAAACTGCCCTCAGCCCAGGCTTGCCACACCCCCTGGAGTGAGGGTTCCCACTGGGGAGCTTGGCCAGCCTGCAAACAGACATTGGCCCCTCACCCAGGCTGGCCAGGCACACCAGCAGGTGGACATCCCCAGAGGGGTCCCAGACTGCGAGAGGGCACAGGCTGGGCTGAGGGACCCACCCTCCCCAGGGCACAAATTTTTGTGCACTGGGCCCCTAGTCTTATATAATAAAAGGCTAATATGCAAATTGTCCCCTTAGCAATTCAACTGGGAGACTGGGAGTTTGATTGCTTGCTATGATGTGTTCTGACCACCAGGAAGCGGCATGGAATATGGTAGGAGACCACCAGCAGCAGCAGGGCACTGAGGGAGCGAGGGAAGGAGGAGGCAGGGAGGTGAAGAACCTGATCAGCCCTAATCACCAGCCAGGCCTAGGGAGCCTACCTGTGCATGAATTCATGCATCAGGCCTCTGTCCTATATAAGAAAAGGGTAATATGCAAATTGACCCTAACAGCAGAACCACTGGAAATGACTGCTCACTATGACACACACTGACCACCAGGGGGCAGACGCTCAATGCAAGAGCTGCCCCTGGTGGTCAGTGCACTCCCATAGAGGGAGTTTTGCTCAGCCACAAGCCAGGCTGATGGCTGCCAGTACAGTGGTGGTGGGAGCCTCTCCTGCCTCCTCAGCAGTGCTGAGGATGTCGGACTGCATCTTAGGCCTGTTCCCCACTGGCAAGTGGACATTCCCCTAGGGCTCCTGAGTTGCCAGAGGGATGTCTGACTGCCAGCTTAGGCCCGATCCTCTAGGGAGCAGGCCTAGGCCAGCAGGTAGACATCCCCCGAGGGGTCCCAGACTGTGAGAAGGCACAGGCCAGGCTGAGGGACCCCCCAAGTGCACAAATTTTTGTGCACCGGGCCTCTAGTAGTCATATAAAATGATTAGTTACTCTACAAATAAACCATTTACTTCAAAGTATGTTACTTCTGTTTGGAACGCCTTTACCACTCACTCCTCACATTATTTTCTTTTATTTCCCTGCCCAGTATACTTCTGATTAATATGAATGCAATTCAAATATTACTTCCAGTGCTAATTCCTTCTTATAAACTCCTGTAACATATCCTACTTACCTTCATTACAACATGTGTCTCATTGTCAAATAACTCTTGACCTATCTGTGGCATTGCTGAACCTGTGTAAGAAAGAAGTTACATTTTGTTTATTTTAGTATTTGCAACACTCCACACATATTGAAAACTGAAATCTTTGTCTAACTTATAAAAATCATTGAACAATATTTGTTTTGATACTTTTCTCATATGTTTGTCAGTAAGAACTATTTTGAATATGCTATTTATATTCAAAAGCTCACCTAAAACATATCTTCTTATTAAAACTTACAATTATTCTACCAATAGTATTTCTTAGCAGCAACTCATGTTTCTGATGTAATTTTCAAGCCCAAAATTATTAATGTACATATTCCTATTAGTGATCAAATAAAGTATTTAGAAAACATTACTGTACATATCACTTATAGTTTTTAAATTAGATATTATAGAGAGACTGGGAGTGCTTGGAAGTAATCAATAAAACACTTATGAAATGATAATACATTAGAAATATTGTTGTCACAATTGACTCAATGATGCATATGTTCATAACATTTTGTCATATAAAGTAATTACCTTTTATCAGATGAAAATACACAGATTTATAAACTTATATTTACACGAAAACCTACACAGAAATGTTCATTCCAGTTTTGTTCATAATTTCATAATTTCCTAAACTGGAAGCAATGAAGATGTCTTTCAATAAGTGAATATATAGGCAAACTGTGGTACGTTTATACAATGAGATGCTGTCCCACAGTAAAAAACAAACCGTCAAGTCACACTTTGGTGGATTCATTTAAAAACCATCTGGCTAAGATAAAGAAGCCAGTCTGAAAAGCCTACATAATATCTGAATCTACTGATATGATAATCTGGAAAAGGCACCATTATAGAGACTGTGAACAGAGCAGAGGTTTTCAGGAGTCTGGGGTTGGGGGCGGGGTACATTGACTAAGCGTTTTTTAGTGTCCTATATCTATTCTGAATGGCACTACAATGCTAGATATATGACACTACTATGCTCTTGTCAAGACTTTAAAGAACAAAGTGCAAATTTTAATGTATGCAATTTTTAAAAAATTGTATGGAAGCATGGGAAACTCTGTAGGATGGCATGCTGAATGTGACAAAAGAATCCAACTGCATTACATATGTATGAAATGACTTCACTGAAGGGGATGGAGAAAAGATGTTGACCTCAGTAACTCTGGAAATAAGCAAAATCTGTAAGACTAAGGCAACTGAAACCACACAAATTTGTGCACTCTAGTAGTTCAACAATTTTTAAAACAACTGTACACATATACTGGAATTGAATCATTAAGTAAATGAATAGACAATGATGGGAGCCAGGTTTCTCACTGCTGGAGTAGGAGTTTACAGAGAAGCAAGAGGATAGAATGATCCATATGGCAATGGAAGAGAGTTGGAATCATCAGTATAAATGTATGCTTAGCTTAATACAGATATGGATGGTTACATACCAAAATATTTATAGATATGAGTATAAACATATGAATTCGTATGTATCTACTTTTTCTGTCAGCTGAGAAGGCCAAGAATTAATGACACCCCAGGAGCAATGAGTATACCCAGAGATCAGATCTTAGTTTCTAATACCATTCTCCAATTAAATAAAATAGAGAAATGACTGATTTTAGAATTGGGGCAGGCAATATGCAGATGATCTTAAAGCATTGTATAGTGCCAGAAAATAAGAAAGTGCTCAGAAAACAAAATCTGCAATGCATGTCAAAATGAACCAACTGAGCTATAACTGGTTTGGCTCAGTGGATAGAGGGTCGGCCTGCGGACTGAAAGGTCCCGGGTTCGATTCCGGTCAAAGGCATGTACCTTGGTTGCGGGCACATCTCCAGTAGGAGGTGTGCAAGAGGCAGCTGATCGATGTTTCTCTCTCATCGATGTTTCTAACTCTCTATCGCTCTCCCTTACTCTCTGTAAAAAATCAATAAAATATATTTAAAAATAAAGAGGGGAATTATCTCCTTTTTATATATAAAAAATGAGCCAACTGAAAAAAAACTCCAAATATTAAACCTAGAGCATTTGAACAACAAAATGAGGTAATATTAGATTATAATATAAAGTATAAAATAATTTTCCATGAGGCACCACTACTGATAAACATAAATGATTAAAAAGATAAATAAATAATTGGAGATAGAATAAATTTCTTGGGCAGAAAAATTCCAAAATATTTTATACATGCTTTGCCCCTAAAGGCATAGAACAGAAGTTCTCATTCCCTAAATATGATTTGCACACAGTGACTTTCTTCAAAAAAGTACAATAAGAAAAGTTGGTTGGGGGGGGGGGGACTTTATATCCAGATAGTCAAAGTTAAAATCCATAGATATGTCATATTGGTAGTATATTCCCTTAATACAATGTGATGAGAATGTACCTCTGTGATTTTTCTCCCCCAAACATTTAATCCCAGTACAATCGTTAGGAAAAACTAAGACAAATACCAATTGAGGGATATTTTGCAAAATAACTGACCAGGACTCCTAAAAAATAAGTTCATCAAAAATAAAGTCTGAGAAAATGTCACAGCCACAAAAAGACTGAAGAGATGTGACATGATGCCTGAATGCAACACAATATTTAGGATGGGCTTCTGGAAGAGATAAAGGACACTAGGTAAAAACAAGGAAAATCTGAATAAAGTATACCCTTTAATTTATAATCACGTATCCATATTGCTAAAAATAATATTCCAAAGAATCTTTTCTTGTTAACTTTTCATTTGCTCATTCCCCTTCACGTATAGACACACACACACACACATACACACACACACAGAGGGTAAGCACAATAGTGACTCACACAGTGAACCAAAACTGACATACTATGTCATGATTAGTGTTTACCTTCAGTAACTCTACACTTATTTCACTTCAAAGAAGACATACCAAGAATAAATTTGCATGTTTATTTAACATCTGTTCCATGATAAAGATCACCTCTATAAAAAATAAAATTGTGGTTTTTTGTGTGTGTGCATGTAATTTTCATGCATTTTTTAAGCTATTGGGACTTTTATAATTTAAGAATTTTATAGCAATCAGAAAAAAATATTTCATAATATTTTCATACTTTACAGAAGTACATTTGAATATTAATCATACTATTCTTCTCAAATTTAAATTGCATAATTTAGAAGTTATTTTAAAAATAACATCTCTGGTGTATTTATTGCTCCATTTATCTTTACAATTAGCAAAAGGAATTTGGATGACTTTTGTATAAATGGCAAATTAAAATAGATTATTTTTTTAATGGAAAAGTTTTGAAAGTATTTTTGTAACTGGATATATACAAGGATAATGTCATCATTTTAAAATTCTGTGAAGAAGTATTTATTATAACATTTCTCATATAAAAACTCTCTTGGTCAGGTTGGAAGGTATTTAAAAAATTTGTTCACTTTCTTGATATGCTGAAAGCAAACATGACATGATTGATCTGTTTTTTGATTGGAAGAAGGAATTACAGATCATCATTGGTATTCATTTAAATTATCAAAATTTCAAGAGCAAATTAATGTTGCTGATGTATTTGATTTGTATACTAATATTTTATATTTTTACGCAGATAATTAAAATAGAAGAATATTTTGAAAAAGCCATGAGGTAAATGAAAAGTTTAAATGACTTATCAAATCATTCACATGTAGGAGTGATGGAGCCAGGAATGTCATTCTTTCCCTTATGATTTCAAATTTTAAAATTGTCATATAGCAATAACTTATTATTATCATCAATATGAAGTATTACTTATGGCTAAATGAATCATTACTGTTATACAAGGCATTATGGAGTCACTCAAAATTTTGCTTTGGGATCTAGGGTCAGTAATTATTCCAGAAACTCAATGAGCAGTTACTATGACAAGAAAACCAGTGATGAACTAGCTATGTCTAAAATACAGAATAATTATTTAAGCAAGTGTATAAATATACAGAACAAAAATGAAAAAAACCTTGACTTGGTATAGAGAGATGAAAATAATTTTCATTTCGTAAATTACTTTTAGTTTCAACAAAGTCATTGAAATTGGAAAAATTTCTTTACTTTTCTGTTCCCTTTTATTTTGACATAGTAAAAAATTCATTGTGGTGAATTAATTAATAAGCATTATTTTATAAATATTCTGGATATACTAGTACAAGCTGCATTTGTAAATACCAAACTAATAAAAATCATAATAATATAATTGAAAGGTGATATTAAAAATTATTTCAGCATATTACATTTCAAATTGTGTCATGATCAAATTTTCTGAAAATGTGACATCATCTCCCCACAGTGATTTAATTTTATTATAAAAGTCCAAAATTACTTAATATCATCACTTCCTTTATTTAATATCTGACAGACTCCTCATAAAACATTAAAGAATAACATCAGATTTAAAAAAAGTATACTGGCAACAAACTGAAGGCTTCCAGAGGGGACGGAGTTTGGGGACGTGGTGACGACGGTGAAGGAATTGAGAAGTAAAGATTGATAGTTACGAATTAGTGATGGAGATATAAAGTACAGCAGAGGAAATGTAGTCAATAACATTGTAATAACTATGTATGGTGCCAGTTGGGTACTGGAAATATCAAGGGGCACACTTTGTAAAATATATAATGCTGTACACATAAAACTAATAAAAATACAGTAATGTTAAATGTAAACTGTAATTAAATTTTTTTAATTAAATAAAAAAATGTAAAAAGATGTTACCTGGCACTTTAATCCTATCTTGTTTGGAATGTGGTTGTAGACAGAGGTTATTATGAAAAGTTAGGGAAAATAAGAAATAAATTTAGGTATATTGTACTTGATTTGCACTTGGAAAGAAATCCAGAAGATTTGAGAGATGGGTAATTGGGAGGCACAAGCACAGTGGAGACTGAATGAATGAAAAGTTTTTCTACTTCAGGGTGTGAAGAAAAACTATCATCTGGGTCAAATGACATTGGGGTTTTTTTGTACTTTTGGGAACCTATACTACTATGCCTGACATATTGAGTCAGTGTCCCAATAGAGTTTTTTTTAATCTCTCCCAACAAAATAAAAATTAACACTTAAAAAAGAACCCGTTTGGGTTGGAGTTGGAGAAGAGATAAATAGGTGACACACAGAGGATTTTTAGGAAAGCAGAAATATCCTGAGTGATACAATAATGATGGCTACAAGTCACTATACATTTGTCCAAACCCATACAATGTAAAACACCAAGCATAAACTTTAATGTCAACTATGAATATTGCACAAATATGATGTGTCAATGCAAATTTATCAGTTGTAATAAATGTACCACTTTTGTGGGGGATGTTAATAACAGGGGAGCCTATGCATGTGTGAGGCAGGAGCTAAATGAAAAATCTCTCTCTTTCCCTCTAGTTTGCTATAAACCTTACACTGCTTTGAAAAATAAAATCTCAATATTATTAGAGGTTAAAAAAAATCAATCTACTCAGAATTCTTTCAAATGGAAATAAACCAGTGAAAGAGTTTTCCTCATCCAACATCATGAGCAGTCTCTATGTCTACTCTAATTTGGACTCCAATGTGCAAAATTCAATTAACCCCCAGAGGCAAGTAAGATCTCTTGAAGAGGCACCAATAAATTAAGCATTTCTACCTGACTTTACTTGTTTCTTATCATGCTAACAAATCTAAAATTGTTACTCTTGAGGCAGAATAACTTCTCACACAAATTTTCACACGTTAGTTTTAGAGCGTACCATTCCATCCATACTTCACAGAATTAACTTTGCCATATGCCTAATTTCCTTTAATTGCTGAAACTGAAGAATCACTTTTGGAGGCCAGTAGGGAGGTCCATACTAAATACTTCAAACACATTAAACGTGAAAATGCTTTATACTTCATTTAACTATTTTACTATGTGTACTATCATGTGTGAATGATATAGAAAAACAAATGATATGAACTTCCAAAAGTTTCTTTTTTAATTAAATGCTTTAAACTCCTCCACAAATTCCTTATTTTCTTATGATAAATACCAAAATAGCAGCCACATTGTACTTAAGCAAATGCTAGGTTTAGGGACTGCATCCAATTATTTCCCTTTAAACTTTTGACCTGGTGAAAGAAGCAGGGCGTCTTTCCAACAGGATAGTTTACTTCTCTGTGATTCTTAGATGGGGGAGCATTGGGAACAGGAATAAAAGTAGGCTTCATCTCATTTGTCTCTATCTATGGGCACAAGGCCAGAAAGTCAGCATGCCTTCAACTTAAAAAGAGCTGAGAGTGTTATAAAACATGTTTCCACCTCTCTGCCCTTTGGGGGTTAAATACAGGGTGGATTGTCTGCTTTGGCAGCTCCTAAAATTGGTCCCAAAAAGATACAGGAAGTCTCATAAAATTCTCACTATCTAGAATGACATTCTTAGCTATGGGATTGAAACTACACTATAGAAAGAGGCAGGATGTAATAGCTTGAAAAGCCAAAATTTCATGAAAATATTGTTTCTTGGAAAACTAAGAGGATTGCAAAGATATTCACAATTTTCAGCTTACCCAAAAGCATACCACAGGGGCTGTGGCCACCTCTCCCCCACAATATCAGACTCCAAAATGAACTTTTCACCAGCCCTTATGACTGATTCAAGTATGACTCAAACAGAATTCCACTTGCTTGGTTTCGTTTCACCAAAGGCAAATTGACATTTGCGCATGTCAATAAATTATAAGAGCATCCAGTCCACAAGAATTAATTGATGCCTACAGAAATCTCATGTTGCTTACACAGGCATGCTTCATTTTATTGTGCTTTGCTTTATTGTGCTTTGTAGACATTGTGTTTTATACAAATTAAAGGTTTGAGACAACGCTTGTTGAGCAAGTCCATCAGCATCATCTTCCCAACAGCATTTTATCACTTCATTCTATGTGTCACATTCTAGTAATTCTATTCATATTTAAAAATATTTAAATAGTACTTGTTTTTTAAAATTACTATTTGTTTTTTCATTATTATTATTATTATTTCATTATTATTTATTATGGCTATCTGTTATAAGAGATCTTTGATGTTAAAAAGATAACTATTATAATTGTTTTGAGTTTCCATGAGCCATGACTCTATAGGAGGGTGAATGCAATGGAAAAATGCTGTATGTATTATGACTGCTGTTCTAACCTGCTGTTCCCCAATCTCTCTTCAACTCTTCAGGCCTCTTTATTCCCTGAGACACAATGATATTGAAATTAGACCAATTAATAACTGTACAATAGCCTCTAAGTGTTCAACTGAAAAGAGGAGTTGCATATCTCTCAATTTAAATCAGCAGTTAAAAATGATTAAGCTTGGTGTGTAGGGAATGTTGAAAGCTGAGATAGGCTAAAAGCTAGATCTCTTATGCCAAACAGTTATCCCAAGTTCTGAAAGCAAAGGAAAGCTCCTTAGTAAAAGTAAAAGTGCTATTCCAGTGAACACAGAAATGATAAGAAAGCAAAAAGACCTCCTTGTTTATATGGAGAAAGTTTTAGTGTTCACCAGTCATAACATTTTCTTATGCCAAAGGATAATCCATAGGAAGGTCCTAACTCTCTTCAATTCTTCAGAGGCTGAGAGAGGTGAGGAAGCTACAAAAGAAAGAGAGAAGTTTGAAGCTAGCAGAAGTTGGTTCATGAGGTTTAAGGGAAAAAGCCATGCCTATAACATAAAAGTACATGATGTAGCTAGTACTGAGAAAGAAGCTGCAGCAAGTTATCCAGAAGGTCTAGTTAAGATACTTATTGAAAGTGGATACACTAAACAACAAATTGTCAATGTCAATGAAACAGCCTTATACTGGAGATACCATTTAAGACTTTCATAGCCAGAAAGGAGTATATCTGGCTTCAAAGTTTCAAAGGACAGGCTGACTCTTTGGTAGGGGTTGATGTAGCTGGTGACTTTAAGTTGAAGCCCATACTCATTTATAATTCTGAAAAGCTTAGGAGCCTTAAGAATTATATTAAATCTACTCTGATTTGTGCTCTATAAATGGAACAACACAACCTGAATGACAGCACATCTGTTTACAACACAGTTTTCTAAATAATGTAAACCCACCGGTGAGACCTTTTGCTCAGAATAAAAGATTTCTTTCAAAATATTACTGTTCATTGAAAATGCACCTGAAAACCCAAGAGCTCTCCTGGATATGTATAACAAAATTAATGTTGTTTTTATGCCTACTAGCACACCATCAATTCTGCAGCCCATAGTCCAGGAGTAATTTTGACTTTCAATTCTTATTATTTCAGAAGTACATTTTGTAAGGCTATGGTTGCCACAGATATTGAGTCCTCTGATAGATGTGGACAAAGTATATTTAGAACCTGGAAATGATTCACCATTCTAAATACCATCAAGACTGTGATTCATGGGAAGAGTCAAAATTTTAATATTCAGTGAAGTTTAAGAGAAGATGATTCTAACTCTCATGGATGACTTTGAAGGTTCAAGATTCCAGTGGAGGAAGTAATTTCAGATGTGGTAGAAAGAGCTAGAGAACTAAAATTAGATATGGAGCCTACAGATGTGACTGAATTGATTCCATTTCATAATCTTTAATGGATAAGGAGTTACTTCTGACAGATGAATAACAAAAGAGGTTTCTTGAGACGGAATGTAATCCTCGTGAAAATACTGTGACGATTGTTGCTATGACAAAAGATATTTTAAAATAATACATAAATGCAGTTGATAATTCAAATTTCATAGTCTTATTTTAAGTTATTGGAACACCTACCCCATCATTCAACAGTCACCACCTGATTAGTGAGTGCTCAACAGCATCAAGAAAAAACCTTCACTAGCAAAAAGAGTATGAATTGCTGAAGGGTAAGATGGTAGATAGGCTTTTAAATCAATAAAATATTTTAATTAGATATTTTAGACTGACTGAGACTAAAGAGATGTGACTGCTAAATGCAACAAGTGATGCTCAGCTGCATTTGCTTGCCATAAAGAAATCGTTGGAAGATTTCAAAATGGCAGCAGAGTAAGTGGAAACTACACTGATACTCTCCCAGGACCAAATGGGAATTACAACTAAAATACAGAAAAACATCCTGAATAACCAACTGAAGACCGCCTGGAAGAAACCTGATAACCAAGGATGAAATGTGAAGACTGCATCGATACTAGTTGCGTGGAGGCATGAAAGGGCTGGCCAGGTTCCACTAGACAGCCACTGAAATTCTGGAGGGATATCTCAGCTATGGAGCAGTGAGGAGTGGGGGGCGGGAGATTTACACTGAGAACTCAGGAGTCAAAACACCAAGGTGGGCTCCCAGCCAACAGTAACTGAACTAAGAAAGGTGCTCATAGAACATCTGGCTGTGAAAAGCAGCAAGGTTGCAGTCTTCTAAGGAGAGATGGCTGAAAATGCAAACACCTTCTTAAAGGGCCAGATCACAAGATTACATGCAACTACTCACCTTGGGCTCCAGCAGAGGGAGGGCAGAGTGGACTGGAGCTGTGTGAGGAGAATTCAGAGTTAGGGGATCTTGGGTGAGAGCACAGAAGGCAGACACCTCCATTTCCCGTGCTGAGTCATCCCCCCAAACAGCAGAGGACATCTTTCCCTTGCAGACCTTTACCATTCAGGTATCTTTTGCCTGGGGGATTGAGGGGAGCAATTTCCCTATCCTGTTAGAAAATCTCTTGCTCCACCCTGTAACCCATAGCCTGAGGCTAATCAATCCAATAGTATCAGACTACAGGCATAGGTACGTCTCTGGAGGCTTTGAGTCTTTGATAAAATTTGGGGCTTGGGGCTAGGAAAAGCAGACCCTGGTGCACATCTTGGTCCTTTCCAAAGGCATCCAGCCCAAGCAGAGGGAGTCACAAGCTGTGGCTTGCTAATAACTACAAGCAGGATACTCAGGGCCAGTCACAAGCAGAGTCTAATACTGTCCAGTACTAGAGATTAGGAGCCATAGTTTATATACCTAATATATAGACACAAATCCAAACAGATAGCCAAAATTGGGAAACAAAAAAGTAAGCCCCAAATGAAAGAACAAGAGAATTCTCCAGAATAAGAGCTAAATGAAATGGAGATAAATTTATCAGACATAAAGTTCACAATAATGATGGCAAGCATAGTCAACAACATGAGAAAAGACATTGAAATAATGAAGAATGACATAACACTAATAAAGAGTACAGCAGATTAGAGGAAGCCAATAATTGGATCACTAAATTAGAAGAAAGGTATAAACAGATAACTCAATCAGAGATTAAAAAACAATTTAAAAACAGGAGGACAGCTTAAAGGAGCTGTATTTCAACATAAAATATAACAATTTTACTATATAAAAACCCAGGTTCTGTAACGACTGACCGAAAGCTCGACTGAACACTGGAAGTCAGTTCTACCACTGGTGCAGGCACAGTGACCCAGCACTGACTGCCAAGGGGGCTGTGGATCAGGCCCAGAGAGAGGTTGGGAGAGAGAGGCAGGGTCTCATCTGCAGCCTCCATGGCAGCTGTTGATCAGCAGTTGCCTCTCTCTTTCTCTCTGAGCTTTGCCAGCAGTCACACCTTTCTTTTAGTCTGGGCCTCTGCTGGGGGCTGCTGATCAGCCCCACCTCTCTGATCAGGCCTAGAGATAGCCCCAGAGGCACTGAATGGCATAGTAACTGTCCAATCAGAACTATATCAGGGTGAACTGTGAGGAGCCAATGGCTGCCTAGGAGATGGAGCTTTTGATGCTGACTGGCATAGAAACTGACCAATCAGAATCAAATTGATTGGCAGGAGAGGGAAGTTGGGGGTGAGATCAGGCCTTCAGGGGAGGGAAGTTTGGGGCGAGATCAGGCCAACAGGAGAGAGCAGGTAGGGGTGACTGAGCCAGCAGGGGAGGGCAGTAGGGGGAAACTGGGACAGCAGGGGAGTAGTTAAGTGTCAATCAGGCTGGCAGGGGAGTGGTTATGGGGTGATCAGGCTGGCAGGCAGAAGTGGTTAGGGGTAATCAGGCAGGCAGGCAAGCAGTTAGAAGCCAGCAGTCCCAGACTGTGAGAGAGATGTCCAATTGCTAGTTTAGGCTCAATCCTGCAAAAATCAGGCCTAAAGCAGAAGTTGGACATTCCCTGAGTGGTCCCAGATTGGAGAAGGTGCAAGTCAGGCTTAAGGACACCCCCTACCATGCATGAATTTCATGCACGGGGCCTCTAGTACATAATAACCTTAAAAGTAAATGCATTAAATGCACCAATCAAAAGACATAGGATAACTGAATGGATATGAAAACATGAGCAATTATATTCTGTCTACAAGAGACCCTCCTCAAATGAAAGACTCAAACAGGATGAGAGTGAAGGAATGAATAAAATATTTCCATGCAAAGAGAAAAAAAAAATACCTTGCAGTAGCAATGGTCATATCTGACAAAATAGACTTCAAATGGAAGGCCAATACAAGACACAATAAAAGTCACTACATAATACTAAAGGGATCGATCCAACAAGAGGCTGTAACTCAGGTAAACATATGTGCACTCAATATAAGACCTCCTAAATATATTTAATAAAACTTACCCTATAAAGGAGAGACCAACAACAATATACTCATATTAGAGGGTTATAACAACCCACTGATCTCACTAGATACAAGTTCCAGATAAAATAGTAACAAGAAAAGAGTGACTTTAAATGATGCACTGGATGAGATGGATTTAATTGACATTTATAGAACATTTCACTACAAAGTTGCAGAATATACATTCTTCTCAAGAGCACATGGGTCATTCTCAAAGATATACCACATCTTAGGAAACAGAACAAGTCTCTACAAGTTCAAAAAGACTGAAATAATTTCAAACATCTCTTCAGATCACAATGGAATAAAATTATAAAAGCAGTATAAACATTCAAACACCTGGAGGCTAAATAGCATGTTATTAAACAAGCAGGGCCCCAGTGCATGAATTTGTGCACCTTGAAAGGAACTGTAGGCTGTGAAGCTGTGGTGGGCAACAGAGGTCAGTCTCAGGTCATCCTTTTTGTCCCCAGTCAGCTCTTTCCACCGCTGTTCCCACCTGCTGAATGACACTGGTCCTACTCACACCCACTGACAGCATGGAATGACTGGGGCTGGCGCCAGCAGTGGGTGTGAGTGGGGCCAGTGTCATCAGTAGGTGTGAGTGATGGCTGCTGCCCCAATCACCCCTCAGGAGCAGGGGGAGGTGGAGAAGCCCTCAGGGGTGATTGGGGGCTGGTAGTTGCCATTCACACCCACTGCCAGACCCTTGTGCCTTCCCTGATCACTCAGCACCGTCAGCAGGTGCGAGCAGGGCTGGTGCTGGCAGCAGGTGTGAGTGCCCAGATGATCACTGTGTGTGGGAGCAAAGAATTTTCAATAACCACCAGAGGCTCACCCTGATGACAGCAATTGGTGTACCACCTTGGTGTGGTACCGCCTCTCACCTGCTCCACCATCCTGCCACAGCTAATGCCTGCCATGTTCCATGCTCTGCCACCTGCTGCTGACACCTGCCATGTTTCACCTGTGCCCTTGAGGTCAGCACATATCATAGCAACCGGTTGTTTGGTTGTTCTGCCATTAGGTCTATTTGCATATTAGGCTTTTATTTATATAGATAAATGGATTACCAATGAGATCAAGAAAGAAATAAAAAGCTTCCTGGAAAGAATGAAAATGAACAGACAACAACCCAAAATCTATGAGACACAGCAACAGCAGTCCTGAGAGGAAAGTTCATAACACTGCAGGCCAACCTCAAAAATCAAGAAAAAATAATAAAAAATTATTGAACCCTACAACTTAAAGAATTAGAAAGAAAACAACAAGAAAAGTCCAGAGTAAGTAGAAGGAATGAAATAATAAAGATTAGAGCAGAAATAAATGATATAAGACTAAATAAATAATACAAAAGATCAATTAAACCAAGAGCTGGTTCTTTGAAAAGATAAACAAGATTAATGAACTTTTATCCATACTCAGCAAGAAACAAAGAGGTAGGACCCAAATGAACAAAATCGTAAATGAAAGAAGTGAAGTAACAACTGACCCCACATAAATTAAAAGGAATGTAAGAAAGTATTGTGAACAACTATATGCCAGCAAAGTGGATAACCTGGAAGAAATAAACAAATTCCTAGAAAAATACAGTCTTCCAAAACT
This sequence comes from Murina feae, assembly GCA_004026665.1. Classification (NCBI taxonomy): domain Eukaryota; kingdom Metazoa; phylum Chordata; class Mammalia; order Chiroptera; family Vespertilionidae; genus Murina; species Murina feae. The sequence goes on along the minus strand of PVJC01002522.1, from coordinate 6,425 downwards.
CAATCAGGAAGAATCAGAAATCGTAAATAGATCAATAATAATTGATGAAATCAAAGCAATAATAATAATAACAAAAAAGTCACAGCAAACAAAAGCCCTGGTCTTGACAGATTTACAGGCGAGTTTTATCAAACACCCAGAGAAGATCTAACACCTGTACTCCTCAAACAATTCCAAAGAATCCAAGAGGGAGTAATACTTTTCAGCTCTTTCAGTGAGGCCAGCATTGTCCTCATTTCCAAAGCAGATAAAGACACTACAAAGAAAGAAAACTGCAGGCCAATTTGATGAACATAGATCCTAAGACCTTCAACAACATATTAGCAAATAGGATCCAGCAATATATTAAAAAGATCATACACCTTGACCATGTGGGATTTATTCCAGAGATGCAAGGCTAGTACAATGTTTACAAATCAATAAATGTGATATGTCACATAAAAAATTGAAAAACCAAAATCATATTATCATATAAATAGATGCAAAAAAATGAATTAGACAAAATGCAACACCCATTTTTGTAAAAATTTTCATCAAAATGGAAATAGAGGAATCATAACTAAATATAATAAAGGCCAAATATGACAAACCTACAGCCAGCATCTTACTCAATGGGCAAAAACTAAAACCATTTCCCCTAAGAGCAGGAATAAGATGGATTTCCACTTTCACCACTCTTATTCAAATAGTACTGGGAGTTCTAGCCACAGTGATCATACAAGAAGAAAGCATAAAATACATCCAAATTGGAAAGGAGGAAATAAAACTTTCACTAGTCACAGATGACATAATATTGCACATAGAAAACTTTAAAGACTCCACCAAAAAAACTACTAAATTTAATAAATGAATTCAGCAATGTAGCAAGATACAAAATTAACACACAGAAATTTATGGCATTTTTATACACCAATAATGAACTCACAGAAAGAGAAACAAACAAAAAATAATCCTATTTACCATTGCACCAAAAAATTAAGATACCTAGGAATAAACTTAACTAAGGAGATAGAAGACCAGTACTCAGAAAACTACAGAGCATTGAAAAAAGAGAAAGAGGAAGACATAAACAAGCAGAATGTCCATGGATTGGTAGAATCAATATCATTAAAATGTCCATACTACCCAAAGCAATCTATAAATTCAACGCACTCCCCATTAAAATACCAACAGCATACTGCACAGATCTAAAACAAATACTCCGAAAATGTATATGTAACCAAAAAAGAACCAAATAGCCACAGCTATCTTCAGCAAGAAGAACAAAGTTAGAGGGGTCACAATACCAGGTATCAAGTTATGCTACAAATCCACTGTACTCAAAACAGCCTGGTACTGGCACAAGAACTGGCATATAGATCAATGAAGCAAAACAGAGATTCCAGAAATTGACCCAAACCAATACATTCAATTAATGTTTCACAAAGTAGGCAAGAGCGCACAATGGAGTCAAGATAGTCTCTTCAATAAATGATGTTGAGAACATTGGACAGGTACATGCAATAAAATGAAACTATACCACCAATGTACACCATACACAAGAATAAATTAAAAATGGATAAAAGACTTAAATGTAAGAAATGAAACCATAAAAATCCCAGAAGAATCCATAGGCAGCATTATCTCAGACATCTTTTGTAGCAATGTGTTTATGGAAACATTTCCTAGGGCAAAGGAAACTAAGGAGAAAATACTAGCAAACAAATGGAACTACATCAAAATAAAAAGCTTCTGCAAAGTAAAAGAAACCACCAATAAAGTGAAAAGAGAGTCCACACCATGGGAGAACATATGTGTCAATGATACATCTGATAAAGGATTAGTCTCCAAAATATATAGGAAAGTCATACAACTTAACAAAAGGAAGACACACAATACAATTAAAAAATGGGCAAAGGACTTAAATAGACACTTCTCTCAAGTAGATGTACAGAAGACCAAGAGAGATATGAAAAAATTCTCAAAGATACTGATCATTAGTATTAAAATGACAATGAGATATCACCTCACACCTGTCAGCATGTCTACCATCAACAAATCAACAAATGACAAATGCTGGCCAGGATGTGGAGAAAGCAGAACCCTCCTGCACTGTTGTTGGGAAAGCAGACTGCTACAGCCACTAAGGATGACAGTATGGAGTTTCCTTAAAAAATTAAATATGAAACTTTCATTTGACCCAGTAATCCCAGTTCTAGGAATAGATCCTAAGAAATCCAAAATACCAATCAGAAAGAAAGTATTCACCCCTGTATTCATAGCAGCACAATTTATAATAGCTAAGATCTGAAAACAGCCCAAGTGCCCATTGATAGATGAGTGGATTAAAAAGCTGTGGTATATTTACACCATAGGTTACTATACAGCAGTAAAAAAGCGTGATTTCATACCCTTTGAGTCAGCATGGAGGGACCTGGAGAGTATTATGCTAAGCAAAATAAACCAGTCAGAGGAAGACAAGTATCACACAATCTCACTCATATGTGGAGTCTAATGAATAAAATAAACTGTGGAACAAATTGATGCAGTGACATAGAAGCATGGAACAGTCTGTTGAATCTCAGAGGAAGGGTGGGAATGGGTGGGTGGGAGGGAAGAGATCAACCAAAACATTTGTACGCATATATGCATAACCCATGGACACAAACAATAAGGTGGTGAAAGAAAAAAGGGAAACGTATGTAAAAATCTCAACAATAAAGGTTTTAAAAAATATTTTAATTCAAGTATGTAAAATATTTTATAGACATTATGTTATTGAATACTAAATAGACTATAGTATCATTTAAACATAACTTTTATATGCATTGGGAAGCCAACAAATTCATGTGACTTACTGCATTTACTTTATGGCAGTGGCCTGAAAGTGAATCCAAAATATCTGTAAGGTATGCCTGTGTAGCAACTTAATGTAAATTAAACCCCATATTTCCCACATTCTGCTCTTTACCAATTTAACAGTCATTTCAATTTCTGTAGAATTAATTTCTTTGTGCTTCAGTACAATAAAAAAGTGACATTAAATTATGACTGTTCAAATTAGAAAAGCAGGAAATAGAGTTAAGATTTCCAAATCACAGTGACTTTCTTAGTGGCCATACTGACGTATGACAAAATGTATAAAGATCATAAGGCAGAGATATGAGTATGATAAAAATTAATTTTAAGATATCTAGAAATAAATGAGAATAAAATCTCTGTGAGTGATTCCAAATGTAATGCATTAACACTAAATTTTCTCATATTGTCTTATATAAAAACTAGGGCCCCGGTGCACAAAAATTTGTGCACTTGGGAGGTCCCTTAGCCCAACGGCCTGTGTCCTCTCACAGTCTGGGACCCCTCGGGGGATGTCCACCTGCTGGCATGCCTGGCCAGCCTGGGTGAGGGACTGATGGCTGTTTTCAGGCTGGCCAAGCCCCCCAGTGTGGACCCTCACCCCATTGGGGTGTGGCCAGCCTGGGTGATGGGCTGAAGGTCGTTTTCAGGCTGCCAACACCTCCCATTGACCCAAGTCCCAGCAAGGCTGGCTGGAAGCAGGTTTTCTGGGGTTTATTTATCTTCTATAATTGAAACACTGTTGCTTTAAGCTGAGGCCCAGGCAGGTAATGAAGCCTCCTGCTTGCTTCAGATCCATGGTTTCTATAATTGAAACAATGTTGCCTTAGTAGAGGCCCAGCCAGCCTAGGCAGACAGTTTCCTCCATCGCTGGTGCAATGGAAGCCTCCGGTTTGCTTCAGCTCTATGGCTTCTATAATTGCAACTATGTTGCCTTGAGCAGAGAGAGGCCCAGCTGGCCTAGGCAGACAGTTTACTCCTGGTGCAACAGAAGTCTCCTGTTTGCTCTAGCTCTGTGGCTGCCAGCCTCCATCTTGGCTGGGTTAATTTGCATACAGCCACTTTGATTGGCTGGTGGGCGTGGCTTAGGCATCCCAGAGAAATGGTCAATTTCAATATTACTCTTTTATTAGATTAGACTAGAGGCTCAGTGCACAAAATTCATGCACGGGTTGGGTCCTAGGGTAAGGTGACCAGACGTCCTGCTTTTGGTGGGACAGTCCCGATTTTTAACAATTTTTCCCAGGTCCCACGGCATTTTAAAAAGTACTGATTTTTGGAAAGAATGCACAACAAGCTAGGGAACAGCGGGAGAACGGGAAGGGAAGATACGGTTTTCGGCGACCAAGCAGTCAATGGTGTCCCACTTTACCAATGTTAAAATCTGGTCACCTTACCCTAGCGGCCACCAGCTGCTGGCTGGGGCCTTCTTCCCCGGCTGCTGGCTATAGCCAGGGCCTTCTTTCATTCTATGCCCCCCCTTGTGGTCAGTGACCATCATAGCAAGCAATCAAACTCCTGGTTGGTCAAATTCCCAGTTGGCTGAAATCCTGAGGGGACACTTTGCATATTAGGCTGTTATATATATAGATATTATATATTAAAAGTTTTAAGGCCACAATCATTCCCTCCTATATATTCTAGCCCTTATTTTTTGGTCATAAATTACATAATATTTTTCTAATAAATTATTCTATCATCCTTTTTTCAGATGTCTTGTTCTTCTGTCTTATTTCATGGTTATATATCTTTCAAACCTTAGTCATTTTATAACTTTGCTTCAAGATTGCTTCTGGCTAAAATTAGCTAAGTCTTGTCTTTCCTCATTTTGGCAAATTAAACCTGGAATGTAAGGTTTGCCAATATCATTGAGCATGAGCAGAAACTTTATTCAGGGCAGATAACAGAAAATATTCAAGTTTCCTTTGTTAAATAACATAATTTATAGTAAAATATTTCTTAGTTTTAAAACAATTCTACATTTTGGAATTGCATATTTTTTGTCTTATAATTATTAATGCTCAAAGTACAAAACAATGGTGTAAGAAAAAGAACTTATATGAGAAATAGCTTTTTAAACTTTACTCCTGAAGTAGCTCTGGACACATACAGTTAGTCAGGAATTGGAGGACTTTTAACAGTGATGTTTGGCAATGAACCCCAGAAAAATCCAGGCAAGCCAGCAGGTAGTTGGTCACACTAACTTGTGTGTGTGTTGTTGCTGTTTCTGTTGTTTATTTGTTTTTTGTTTTTTTTGCGTGTGTGTGTGTGTGTGTGTGTGTGTGTGTCTTGTGTTTGTTTGTTTAGTAAGGGAGCTTGGCTGGGATATTTTAATTGGGTTTTGGAGAAATATAGCTTGAAGTGGCACAAGAAATATAAGAAATTTCTTAAAAAAAAACAAAACTTAAGACCCTAAGTTTGTTTTAAAAGTGTTGTAATCTTATATTCTGTATACATGTGGTCATTTTAATATAAAACCATGGGCTTTTTTTATTGATGAAAATTTCTCCTTTCCACCTCTGTATTGCAAATAAAACTGGTGTTTCACATTTATCATGTGGCTTCAAATACTCTCTTGGCACACTGCCACATGCCTTTGCAGATTTAAGGAATTACCATTTATATTTCCTAATTCTAATGATAAAATACAGACTTCTAAACTGTTGAAATATATATAATAACATAACATGTATCAGTTTCTAAGTTCATTTTGAAATATAACACATAAGAAAAATGCACAACATATAATTACCCTGGGATTATCTCAATTGAGCAAATGCCACCCTGGTCAAAAAATAGACTGTCATCGGTGAGTACTTCCTAAGCCTGCGCCATGGCTCCTCCCAAACACCATCCCCTTTCCTCCAAAGTAAACAGCTATCATCAATTTAATGATAATCACTTGTGCAGTTTATTATTTTCTTTAGCCACTCTGTGCACAACCCTACACTTTCATTTTACCTATCTTTTGAGTTTTTATAAATGGTTTTTATACATTTTACAAGTGTATATTTTTGCATATCTGGCATCTTTGCTCAATTTCATATTTTTGATAATTGTCATGATGCTATATGTTTTAGTTCATTTATTACCACAAAATTTTAATTATACAATAAAACATATAACCATTATAGTGATAATGAACATTTGGATTGATTTCAGCTAACAGAAAATATATTTTGCAATGAAAATTCTCATACATGTTTCTTGGTATCCACATGTATATATATTTTTGTTCTGTTATACCGAGTAACAAAATTGCTAGATTATAGGTATAAATAATCTTCACATTCAGTATATGATACTAAACTGTTCTTCAATGTGGTTCTAAAAATTTACACTTCTACAGCAGTATCTGAGACAACCTAATTTTACATTGTTTCCTACTTTTGGTACTGCCAGTCCTGTTAATATTGACCATTGTAGAGTTTGTCCAGTAATATTTTATTGTCGTTTTAGCTTCCATGTTCCTGAGTAGTTATTGTGGTAAACACACTTTTTCATATATTCCACTTAGAAGTGTCTTCCTTCCTTTCCTCCTTTCTTTCTTTTCCTCCCTCCCTCCCTCCCTCCCTCCCTCCCTCCCT